>JAMJFZ010002869.1:11795000-11985000 GCA_026225945.1 Cricetomys ansorgei
AGACTCTGACACAAAGTGGATTGTGGAAAGAATGACATTTGTGCAATAGTGAGAAGAAGTATGGGTAGTTTTTGGAAGAGTTTTGCTGTAACCAGAGCTTAGGATCTGTGGTAAGAAGAAATATGACTCCAAGAAGATATGAGGTCAAAAGGTAGAAGGATTACAAGCAAAAATATTTCATCCTCTGAAGTACTTGGGTTTATTTGAAAGGCATCAAAGTGAAAACCACTGAGATATTAGCTGGAGGTGTGAATATGAACACAGAGAGAAAATTAGAGCTATCCTAAACATGAAGGAGCCATCTGCATAGAGCTAAGACTTAGACCTAAGATGTAGGCAGCTTCTAATAGAAGTATAGAATAATAAGAAAGAAGATGCCAAGGCTGAGCATTACATAGCACACGTTAATAAAATAATGAGAGGACAACTTACTTGAGAAAATAGATTGAGTTCCATTTTATTTCTCTCTTCTTTCCTGCCACATCCTGTAAGTCTCCTTTGTCCCTAAGGGATGTGGACAACTCATGTCTATCTTCCTTCCTGCAATTATCTTAGTTCAACTGTTCACCATTCTTTTCTGGATCAAACCATGTCTTAATTTGTACCCTAACTCTTCCATTTTAATCTACTCCAATGAGTCCTGTTCTCTTCATTGTCCATTCCTTCCCATCTTCCTTGTTAGCCAGTCTGCTTATGAAATTACTCAATACACATATATAATAATAGTGTGTGTGATATGCTGAAGAACAGAGACACTGGAGTTCAACTTAAGAGATAGTTAAACAGTTCTACGTTACTAGTCAATATGAGACATCATTAAGACTCCTATTGTCTAGGGCTGAGTTGACCACTTTTATATACAGAGGCTTCTGTACCCCATATATTAATTATTTTCTAGCACTACTGTCCGTTTGTATTTACCTGTGTAATATCTCCACTACAATGTAAACTCTGTGAAGCCAGGGGGCGTGTCATTTTATAGAGCTTAGAATTTAGTTAAGTTTTCCCTTATAGTTTTGGTAAATAAATACAATGCATGTCAAAATAGATGTGTCATCAGGAAGAGAACGGGGAAAATGACCAAGAAAGATGTTGGGTGTGGAATCAAACAGGCATGGTTACAGACTGAATGTGGAGGAAACAAGGGTGAATAAGACCAGCTACAAATAATTGAACTTGGGTCACCATGACAGGAAATAAAGAAGTCAGGAGGATTGATGGTTGTATTTCTAGACAGGTTAGTTTAGGGTTTCATCAGATTAATGTTAATTGTAGGTCAGTGAGTGATTTCAGCAGACATTTCACATTTGGGAGCCAAGGTTTTGGATGGGGTTTGGTCTCCAGGTAAAGATGTGTAAATGATTGGTATTAGTAATGGAAGACAGTGGTAAAATGGAAAGATGGCTTTATCAGATGCTTGGGGAAAGCCCCATTTTAAGGAATCGAAAAAGGACGGTGATGATTGAGGAGGAAAATTATTTATCAAGCGTTACTTAAAAAGTGTTCAGTCATTAAACACAAAGAAGGAGAATTTTAAAGAGGCAGCAATTGCCTATATACTGAGAATTCCAAAGGATATTGCTTTTTAAATTTTAAATTATAGGACATTAGTAATACTCTCAGAATTGTTTACTCATGAGTTAAATATGCTTTCCCCTTGGGAAGTAACTAAGTTCAATATTTTCAAATACTGAAGAGGCAAAGTGGTAAGAATTATCTCCTTTGTGTTCTCTAAAATAAATATTTTTATTTGGGTTATAGTGGAATGGTATACTTTAGCCATACAGTTAAATCGAAACCAGTGATAAAAGCCAAAGGGATAAAATAAAGTATTTTGATTTGCTCATTGTCACACTCTGGTCTTACTTTTCATTATTTGGTATCAAAAGAAGCTATAGATTTGGTGTTTTTATGAAAGATAAGTTAATGCCCCACCGTTTTTTTACCTGAGTTCCAGAAATACTCTTGTTGAATTTTCTCTTGATTTTTTTTTCCATTTTATCACACACTTACAAGTTGAATAATAGTGAAGAGAGCCCTATAGAGGTCTAACAATCTTTCAGGTGCAACAGGCCGTGCTGATAGTATTTTTCTACCAGAAAGCCCATGAGAAAGCAGAGACAGCATTTTTCTTTGGTATCCTCAATTCTAGGGTTGTGGCACATACATGTGATACTTAATGATCAAGAGAATTGCATCATTATATCAGGCAAGTAACTGAAGAAATTTCCGCTTTGATTAAAAAAAAATTCAGAGAGGAGCATGACCAGTAAATGATCCATTAGAAAAGAAGAACACAGTGATCCTGTATGTTTAGCCCCATGAAAGTTCCAGGGAAGATCCTTGGGGGAACTTGAGACTTTGAACTTCATTAGGTGTTGCTCACCTTCACTCACAAGTAGAAACATTGTCCTAGTCACTTTAGATGGGCACAGCTCCTTAGAAACCATTAGTGAAGTTTTCGATACTGTCTATATCCGTTTCTGTCTATAATAAACTCTTAAAACCCAGGAGCCAAGGCAAGAGTAAGCTTTTATAGTTTTGAGTCCCTCTCAGGACATTTATCCTTGAGGTTGCTTGATTTGTTCTCTTGGCTCTGTTTTGCCCCAATTAGACAGTACCAGGATTTCTAGCTAGTGCCTTCGATTGGCCATACATTAACTTAGGTACTATGGTGAGATTTTGCTTGAGATCATAGGAACCCTATGTTGGAAGCGTCGTCTCAAAAAATCATGAAGGCAAGTAGCTGAAGAAAGCTTGTTTTCAAACTTCTTTCCAGAGTAATCGGAATGCAAAGCCAAACACAGGCCCTTCAGAGCGCATTACTTGTGTGTAGTCACTTGAAAGTCCCGTGAGTTTGGACAGGTCCCTGGAACTTGCTTCATCTGTTTTCTCTCCTGTAAAATTAGACAATTGCGATGAGGCAGGAAACTTCAGACACAAAGCATGTAGCAGAATTCTAGGTCCCAACTAACTACACCTATCAGGGTTAGATGCAGATGGGTGTCTTAACTAAACATGGGAACAGCACAGTGATCATATGATCATAGAGCCTTCAACAAATCAGCTAGCCAACCTAGCTAGATCTACTTGTGAATTTTTCTAGAACTTTCCCCCTGTTCTCTAGTCTCACCAGGAACACTACAGATATTTTTTTTTTTTTTTAACCTTGGGTTTTTCTTTTGCAATGCCTTGCACACAGTTGCTCTATAATCCTTTAGGGATTTTCTTTCTTTGTGGATTTTCCCCCCTGGTCAGTTCCTGTTCTGCACCTCAGTGCTCAACTCTCCGGGACTGTGATCCACCTCAGCCCATTGGATCAGCTGACCATCTGCACTTTCTTCTTTCTTCATGCATTTCTCCCCTGACACAAGTATTATCCCTAAGTAAGTAACGTTTGCTCCGAAGCACTTTTTATACACTTGGTCCCTTATTTTGTCACGTTCAAGTGTTTTTCTGTCTCCTTTTTGACTTGCTTTCTCTTAATTCATTTCCCCTGTCACCTCCAGGTTAGTTCTTCATATTATGTCAACATGACCTCTTTGTTGTCCTTCCTGAGTGGCTCTCCAGTGCCTTTAGGATCAGTTTGACTTTCTTAGCTGGGTATCAGAGGCATTCTGAGGTCATACTCAGCTTCTTTGTCTTCCATCATTTCCACTGAATCTAAGGCTAAAACTGTTCAGACTTCTCCCTTCAGCTCCTACTTTCATTTATGTTCTCATTTTTTTTTAACCTAACTAATTCTATTTGCCACAGCTTCATTACCCTCATTACAGTCATTCTGTGACTGTTCCTCGTTCCCACACATGCCCTAAGTTAGGACCTGCTCTTTGCGTTGATGGAAATATGAAAATAGCCTTAAAAACATTTTCATGCAAAAAGCTACTTTCTAGTTTTCTGACACCAACTCTTGTGGTTAAAAGTTTTCTTGCTGTCTGTTTTTCATTATTTTATTTCCAAGACTGTGACACTGAAGAGATAATGATTGGGAGAATAACTGAATAGACACATCTGTCTGTCTCTCAGAGCATTAGATTTTTCTCTGAAGGACAATCCAGTGACTATTCTTTGCATGCTTCATACTTCCTAGCATGGTGTGTTTAAGCATACTAGTTGCTCAGTCAGAGGCTAATGATCAGATAGTGATACATATCTGTCAACTACAGAAGTGCTTCTCCTACAACTTCTGCAACTACAGAAGTGCAACTCCTAAGTGCTTCTGGAAAAAGGTTCTATCACTCCCGTTAGACAACCTCCAGTATGATGAAATTTATATAATTCATGTTTTGGGCAGTCCTTGTGGCTAATTATTGCTTTGAGATAAAACTTCAGTTATGATATATTTTTAAAGCTGGACAGCTTCTGTATGCAACATGAGATTGTACTCCATAAAGTTGAGGAGCCAAAATCCGGTACATAGGGATTTACATTTCACAGACTAGTTTCAACCAATGAGAGGATTAAGTAATAATAGGTCTAGAAAGAATTTTCAATTCTATTGTAGTTGTTCCTCTACCAAACTGAGCAGTTTATAGATATCAAGCACTAAAGGAAACATGCCACACTCTGAGGATTTATTCCAAGCCAAACTTTAGCAAGTGGTAGGGAAAGAACAGAGAGCATATTAATTACTTTTGTACGGTTTCTGTAACAAATCACCACAGTCTGGAGTGCTTAAAAAACAGAAATGTATTCTATCACAGTTTTGGAGTTCAAAATCAGTTTCACTGTGCTAAAATCAAAGGTGCCAACAGAACTGCAGTGCTTTTCATTGTCCAGTTGCTGGTACCTGCCAACATTCGTTGGCTTACCACTGCATTCTTTCAGTTTATACCATTGTCTTAAGATTGTCTTCTCCCTTCCTCTCTCTCTCTCTCTCTCTCTCTCTCTCTCTCTCTTTGTGTGTGTGTGTGGTGTGTAATCTACCTTTATCTCCCTCCTAAAAGGATAAGGCAATGCAGTTAGGACCCATCTAGACAATACAGGATGCATTATCTCAAGATTATTAATTCAATCATATCTACAAAGACTCCCCACTCCTTGAGTGTAAATGTTTACAGGTTTCAGTGGCTAGAGTTTGATGTCTTTAGGGACCATTATTTAGACTCTTCCAGGTGCAGATGCCTTTCCCCTTTGCAGATTTCAAGTATTTGATCTTCTAGGAATAGTTTTTTTTTTAAAATAATAATACCCCATAAGTAAACAAACTCTAAAGTGATGGCTCATTTGAAAGAAGCCAGAGGTTGCTATCAGGAAAGGTCCAATTTAGGTCAACCAAATGCCCCTGAACAGATGTTTATGGCAACATTCCCAGCTCTCATTATGAAAATAAACCATTAATTATACTGACTGAGGAGCTGATGAGTAACAGGAAGAGTCCATCTGAGCTCTGGACAAGGAATCAGTGGCAGTCGGTTCCTACCAGCTGGCTGTTATGAGTGGACAGTGGTCCAGGTCTGGGAAAACGAGTGTGCTCAGCTGGCCTGGTACTCATTCTTCTGTGTCCAACAGTAGCCCTGGCCATCTGTTCCATCAGGAAAGCCACAAAGGGTCTATGTGGTCTCTGGCAGGGGAATTGAGACAACATCAGGAGAGTCTTGTGGGCTTGAGTAGACCATCATACAAGGTCAGAACAGGGACTTCATTATGTTTTAAATTACTTTTGTATTTAAAACCGGGATGCAGACACTGGCTGTCTTCTCCATCTGTCTTACAACCCATGAAAGATATGGGTTCAGTGGAAACTTTCCTCAGTGCATGACAGATGCTCCCGAGCATGCTTAATTCAGAACAACTTGTTTGTAACATGTAAGATTTGACACGGGAAGAAAAGATTAGTTTTTCTAGTGGCTCCTTGGTTTAAGTCCACTATCTGAGGGAAGGATCTTAATGAAACTTCAACTTATTTTATGTTGTAGGATACTAGTAATTGTTCAGGAACAGAGTGTGAAACCAGACTTACCTCCCTTTCCATTCTGATCCCGTGACCTAATCCTGGTATAAGTACACAATGTCTCACCTAAAAGTTGAAGAAATGCAGCTACAAGCATTTTAATAGCTTGCCCACATTATACAGTAACAAGTTGACCCTAGATAGTTAGGTTTTAGAAGTGTGATTTTAGAATATATTTTAGAATATGTGCTATAAACTATATTTTACATGCCTTTAAGTTGTGACAATCAAATATAGTGACCCTTCACTCCAGATCATTTTGAAACATTCCAAGATACATACATATATCCCAGTGACTTTTAATGGTACCCTCATTTCCTGTCAACACTATTATGTTGTCTTATTTATTTTTTCAATCAGGATTAAATAATTTATAGTATATGAAACACTAATAACTTTTTTATATTGTATATAAAACACTGACAAATAAGGAAGCCCTTCATTCAGTTAGCTGCTGCTATCTGTACTAACCCCCACCTTCGCCCAT
Organism: Cricetomys ansorgei; assembly: GCA_026225945.1. Lineage (NCBI taxonomy): Eukaryota > Metazoa > Chordata > Mammalia > Rodentia > Nesomyidae > Cricetomys > Cricetomys ansorgei. The sequence continues at coordinate 11,801,441 of JAMJFZ010002869.1, forward strand.
AATCATCCCACATCCAGGACCCTGGATAGATCTAGTAGATTAATCCAAGTTCTGCAAGTATACCTTCCCACTCTTGTAACAAGCATTATCTATTGATCTCAGTGTAAGTCTTTCCTTCTTCACTTCCTTGGCAGCCCCCCCCCCCACTTAATTATTCAAATTTGACATGTGAAATTAATTATTTGCTGTTCCTAGTTGTATTGACTCTAAGAGCCCAGGGTATGCAAAAATCTGAATTTAAACTGAGCTATGGCTTCTCTATCTGTATTAACTCTAAAATTGGATTTTGAAAGTGATAATAAATTTTGAACCTCTTAGACATCCTAGCTTTTTGAGGAATATTTCCTCAAATATTGTTATTCAACTGTTTGGCCATTATCTGTACTTGTTTTATATAACTATAAAGATTTTTTTTATTTAACCAGTGTCCTATACCTTGCCTTAAATTGCCATTGAAATACTATACAGATGGAATTAATAAATAAAGCAGAGGAGGGAGTCACTGTAGGAATTATAGTAGGCACCTGAGAGTCAAAGCTTGGAAAAATGTCTTTGAATGTGATTTATGTAACTGGTAGTGAATTCATTTTAGGTGGGTTGTGCATAGCATAAGGGACATCTAGTGGTTATCAAGGTCTCTGCAGATTTAGTGAATGTAATATAAAGGCACAGATGAGTCTAGGCTAAGATCATCACCTTGGTTGGTTTCTTCTTTTCTTCCTCCCTCCCTCCCCCTCTTCCTCTTCCTTCCTTCCCTCCCTCCCTCCCTTCCCCCTCTCTCTTTCTTTCTTTCTTTCTTTCTTTCTTTCTTTCTTTCTTTCTTTCTTTCTTTCTTTCTTTCTTTCTGTCTTTCTTTCATTGCCCCTCTCTCTGTCTCTCTTTCTTTCCTTCCTTCTTTAGAACATAAAGTTAAGTGGGGGAGAAGGTGGGGAGACTCTAAGAGGAGCTGGAGGAGGGGAAAACGTGATCAAAATATATTGAATGAAAAATTTAAATAAAAATTTAAAAAATGATCACTATCTTGAAAGGAAACTAATAATGAAGGTGGGGAGTATTGTCAAATGACTCTTTAGTGTAAAGTAAATGAAGATAAAAATGTTCTCAGAACAAAACAAAGCAAAAACCACTTCTAATATTTCTGACTATCTTTTCGACTGTACCCATTTCTTATTTTCTGTTTTATGGAGTAGAATTAGAGACAATTAGAGACAATTCAGCTACCTGCCATCACATCGAATTTCCACTGCCTTCCTCGTGTCTGCTGATTATAGAGGGGCCTCTTTGGACCACTTTGAAAAGTCATCTGATTAGGATGTTCATTAGGCTAGAAGCAGAAATGCTTAGCAGACCAGATAGGAAATAGTTTACAATTGCTTTTGACAGACAGACCCACTTTGGATGTTGTTCAGCCACGAGGAAGCCCCAAAGCTCTGGTCTATGTGCATTAAAATAGCCATAGGCCTCATAAAATAAGTGGATACACTGTATGAACTTGTCTTCTTAGCACCAGAGAGTACTACTGAATTTCCTTCATAAGCCAACCAGTCTTGGTGAAATCTGTCATTATCCATGGTGCTGAACCAGTCACAGTCTTCTCAACAGCTTAGAATACTTGTTTGTCTGGTGTGTTTCTGTTATTTTTAGTCAACTATGCTATTGAAGCTTCTGTTTCATTAAACTGTTTTAACATAATTTTTTCCTACTCTCTCTTCTGCATTCAGACCTTTCGTATAATCACTGTCTCCAAATTCCGGTTACTATATCTGTTCTCATCTACCTCTTTTCACTTAGCTGGTGACAGTCAGCAGTTTGTACTTAGGGCTCAAAGCTTCATTTTTGGGATTGGTTTTGGCTCTTTGACTCTGGAGACAGAAGGAAATAGCTCTGGGGCAACATTTCAAGACATCCACATGCTTCAGATGACAAGGTCTAAGGTTCTTTGTTACAGAAGAAGTTTATAGAGACCTTTTAGAGTACTCTAGAGTGAAAGGCAGAGTTGGTGCTGAACTTTGGCAGCTAATCTCCTGGAAGATCTTGATGGAATCTGTGATTGAGTTTTTTTCTTTTTCCATTAGTGCTCATCCAAGGCACATCAGATAATAAATAAAAAATGCCAGAGTACAGAGTACAGAGATTTCTATGTAGGCAGCCTTACAAACAAATCTTTTCCTCAGCATGCACACTGGGGGAAATGCAACTAAATATTTAGTGGTCCCATCAAATGCCTTCTACCTGCCTGTGGTTCTTTAGCTCTCCACCACCTTATCAGTTACTGCCAAGCAGAATGAGCCTTGAGGTTTCTTTCCTGATTATGGTGTGCACAATCTTAGAGGCATCAGGCGAGTAGTCATGTGATCTTACTTGTTTCTTTCTTCTCTCCACACCTCTATTTTATCATGCATATATGTATTTTATAGATAGTTGGAGACATAGAAAGGAAAGGCATGGTTTACTCTGCTTGAGAAGATCTCGGCCAATGAGGAGAGACAAACTATTGTAACCAGGGGAGACAGCAGTTGTAGCATGGAGCCATGGGGAGGGGCTGAGAAGGGAGCTGGGCTGCCAGTGACCATGTAATGAATAGAGACACTGCATAGTTCCCAAGGAGGGATTGCTTGAGCCATGACTCATATGGTCATAGTAATTATCCAGAGAAACCAGGTAAGACCAATCTCTGGGATAATAAGTTGGAGGAAATGTACAATTCAGTGAGTTGACAATGAAGTGGGAGCTAGACAGGAAGGGTCCGCTACATAAGGTTAAAAAAATCATCATTATTTCTGAAATTGGTGAAGAGCCACTGGGAAGTTGTTTTTTTTTTTTTTTTTTTTTTTTTAATTTTGTGGCGATTAGAGCCATTTCTAGACTTTGGAATAAAAAAAACATAGTATATTTCTTGTAATGCCGGAAGCCACTATTTCAATTTTGTCACCTTTCTAATCAAACTGCTAAAGACTTCCTTTATGCTCTAATAGGTCCCTCTTTTATCGTCAGTTGCATAATGTAAGTATTTTTAGAGCCTTTGAACATCAGGTGCCACCTACTCATCTGATCTTAGTTTCCCTTCTGTGACATGAAACTTCCACTCCAGTCATGCCTGGGCCATCATTAAATACTCTAAGGCAGAAGGGAATATAGGTATTTTCTGGGTAGGTCTGCTTAGTGCATAGGAAAAGGAAAAAATAAGAATGTATGTGTACTGAGTCTCTACGATGTACCAGGTACATTGATAATTCTTGGGGATGCACTGATGCCCACATTAGGAATGTACCACTTTTGTTTATAAATCTCTTAGTATGAGGATCTTAACCTAGATCCTTAACCTAGACAGCACAGGGAATAATTTGTGTCAAGTTTCTAATCATATGTCCTTGAACATCAATCAGAGAGACAAATATATCTCGCTGTAATTTTGCTTCTGAAAATATCTCCACATTAAGCATCCCCCAGTATGCTGGTGATAGCTGCTCTTATGCTCCCCTGTATCCTCTATGGTCAAGAGCTAAAGGTCTAATGGTTACTTAAAACCTTTAAATGGATTGTTTTCTTTATAATATGTTAATATGGGAGGATAATTTATTTAAGCTGGATTCTGTGTAAGAAGATACTAAAGGTACAAAATACTTCCTTTTAATTTCATGAGCATTTCTTTGAGAAGAGGCTTCCTTGGGGTTGAATGAGAATGCTAAATTATAATGGAATGACATCAGTAGTAACTGGGGAATGCCATCCTCCAGTAGGGAGGGTAGAGGAACATCTTTGTTAACATGGCTCAAAGAGATGGGCAGGTTTGCTGTACCACTGTGATTCTATCAACTAAATAAACATGTAAGTCTAAATGTAACTGGAATACATGTAGTATTGGATTGCATAGTGAGGCACTTGAGCTGACACTGTAGTTCTTTGGTCCATGAGGGTAGATCCATGAGGGTAGATCCATGAGGGTAGATCTATGGGGGTAGATCCATGAGGGTAGATCCATGGGGGTAGATCCATGAGGGTAGATCCATGGGGGTAGATCCATGGGGGTAGATCCATGGGGTAGATCCATGAGGGTAGATCCATGGGGGTAGATCCATGGGGGCAGATCTATGAGGGTAGATCCATGAGGGTAGATCCATGGGGGTAGATCCATGGGGGTAGATCTATGAGGGTAGATCCATGAGGCCTGGCCCACTGTTCTCTCTCTCCTCCTCTTATCTTCCCCTCTCTCTTCCCCTACATGCAGGCCCACATGATTGAATAGCTTTATTCAGAATGGCAAAAGTATTAGGACATTGTTCCTCAAGATCAGTTGTCAGTTACTACAGCTTTTCCAAAGGCTCTTTTGTCTTTTCCTAGCCAAACTCTCACAAATGGGACCATAGATCAGAGGACATGGACTGGTGGGCCCTACTGGGATTTTTAGCTTGTAGATATGTTCCATTTGATCTGTAGCCTACTAGATCATACCTCATTTGAAAGAAAATTAATTACTTGTCAACAATCTTTTCAGCATTTCAAGTTTGGCTGGAATCTTTTTGATTTTTTATTTTGAGTTCCAGAAGTAAGAAATTTTTCTGGCTTCTGCCTTGAAGGTCTGAAACTCAGTTTTCATTTCCTGTTTATGGTGATAGTGTGTTTACTTATTTTAATCTTTGGCAGATCCTGACCAATATTAACAAAATCTGAAGCTTGCAACTAGCAGGTGCTGTGCTATGTACCACATGGGATTTTGAGTCCAGGTTGGATGTCAGTTGCTTTTCAGCAGGCAGAGTAAGTTTATTGACCCCTGTTAGGAAGACCGTAGTTGCAGATGTGGCCCTGGTCATGCCAAATATTAGATTCTTCTGACTTTGGTTGCTAAGAGGACCATCTGCTCCCACATTTGTACTTGAACTTCACTGTTGGAGTTTGGTCAGTTATTTGAGAGTGATAGAAAATGATGTTAATGTAGCCTTAAATTTGTACAAGTATGAGAGAGAGAGAGAGCGAGAGAGAGAGAGAGAGAGAGAGAGGAGCAGGGAGAGTAGTTACCATGTGTGTATCTTATGATACATAATAAATATCATGTTGTATGATTTAATACATGCAATTTATTTGATACATAAATATTTAATTTGGGAACTTGTTATATTAAGTCTGTCATTAGTTGTGACCCTGCTTTTTGGGCTGACAGTATATTAAAGACATACTGTGACAATAATCTTTGTTTTCTAATGACTCTATGCCAAGATAGACTGTGTGTGTTGGTTTAACAACTGTCTGTTGTTATTTTCACAGAAAATAACATTTACTGAGTGCTCACTTAGAGGCAGGAACTATTTCAAGTCATTTTATATAAGATAATAATATCTCATGTATTTCTTGGGATCATTGAAGTGAGACTTGCCATATGCATTATCCATTGTCTCTAGGCTGACTCAAGTTAAATACTTTATCCAATTCCACATAGCTGGTATGGGTAGATATCAAGGCAACCGCTTAGTCCATGAGCTTAACAATGATCCTATACTGCCACTTGAGTCCAGTATCTAATTTAATAAAGGTATGAGGAGTTTTTGAGCATCTAAACAATTAAGAGCTAGTTCAGACTCTAAAAGCTATAGTGTGTGTTTTTATTTATTACATTTTTTCTTATAAGTTATTTGGGGTATATTGAAAAAACTAGACTGAGGCTATTCTACAGTCACAAAGCTAAGTGTTTCAAGTGACAGATGAGAAGAGAAGGCCATTTAGCGGAAGGAGAAATCACAGCTGACCAGAATCATCAATTGCCTGAGGTACAGAAGGGAAAAGGACAAGGACAGTAGGCTGTATGACTCTGTGGAGACCCCAGAACCAAGATTCTTCTGCAATACTTCTTAGTCATTTATTTGTTTCTTTATCCCAAGGAGTGTCATACAATAATGAGATTAACTCAAAAGTTCTATCGAAGAGCTGTGGCAATCTGGTTGCTAAAGACAAAAGGCTCATTTATTTATTATCTATTGTCAAAGGACAGAATTGAGGTGGAGGTAAACTATATTTTAGTTTCTTAGAGGCTCCACATTGCGGATCTAAAGCAGAAACACTAAATTAAGATTTGTAGTTAGTGTTGCTCTGCTTATGGCACTCTTAAGTTGGGCTTCCCCAGCACCGTGTGTCATGCATTCCTGGTGCTGCAGAGTGTCTCCAAATCTGAATCAACACAGTAGAGCTCAGTGGCCAAGCCACATGCATACCTGTCAGTGATTTGATCTTGAAACTGACCAGGTGGCTCTACTGAGATTGTCCTGTATGTGGACCCACAGATGTTTGAAGATGCTTGACAATCAAGAACAAAGAAAGGCTAAGGGTTTGAGCCTTCTAGAATTTAACAACACAAACAGTTCCAGGTTCTCACTGAGCATGCATTACTCCATTATTTCTAGCTTTCCTGTTGGAGGATCAGGGTATAGAATTTACAACAGATACTACGTAAATATGTTCAAAGGAAGTTAAGTATGGGCTAAGGTGAAGTGGAAGGGGAGAGGAAATACTTCTGTGAGAGGGAGTCTTTCATGAATTCTTAAGGCCTTGCCTTGCAACTTAGTGACCATGGAGATGTATAATGTTACAAATTTATTATGTACAGACTGACTCAGGTAAGGAGATGAGACACTGGGGACAAAAGCTTCCTCATTTACTGGTAACATAAGGGTTCTGATTGGTCAAATGGTAGGATCAGCATATATAGCAAGGCGTGGGATGGCTTTGGATGGAGGTCCCAGGCAAGGGGTGTTATTTACACACTGAAAGAGGAGAGAGAAGCTGCAGTCCAGAGAACCAGATGAACAAAGATAGAGTCTTACTAATAGCTGATCCATACAAAAGTTTCTAGGTGGCCGTGACAGGCAGGTGCAAGAGCCTGCTTGAGAGGGAGCCTGGTAGGCAAAAAGAACTTCAAGTGTCAAGATAAGGTTTTATATACTACTGATGGATATCTTCTTTATGTGTAGATATGGCCTAGTAAAGAATCTAAAAATCAACATACCCTTGTCCTAGTGCAATGAGAAGGTTAGTGGGTCAAGTTCTGGTTATGCCCTTCCTTGGCTATGTGACTTTGGTCTAGTATCTATCTTCCTCTGCTCCTTTCAGTGAGATGGGGCTAATGCCAGTGTTTCCAGCTGTTTATTGTAGATGATATATAACAGTATATAACAGTGTTTGTCTATATGCCTCTGTATTATGATCACAGAGGAAAACCAATGTATTTGTTCAAATAGACTTTGTCTTAACTCTGAGCCAGTTCTTAGCTCTTTTCCCAGCTGGTCTCCTAAGCATGAGTTGTAAGTCCAAACAATAGTCTTTACAAACACATGGGTAGGATAATAAGACCAGCCTGTCATTTTTATACTCTGCCTATTTGCCTCTCAGGCTGTGTGACATCTTTCCCCATGGGACACCATTTCTACTTTGTCTCTAATTGCTTCTTGTCAGGGCAGCTTGTCAAGGAAGGCTGCTCTTTGTCATTTGATGGCCACTTGTTTTGTCTAGTTCAGTCCACGAGTTGGGAACACCTACTTAAAACAAGAGCCAGATTTTCCAGAGAACACTGTACCAATGCTAATTCACCTTGGGCAAAGGTCTGGCTGGGCTTCTTGTCTCATGCAGTGATGCACACATCTAAGACACCAGTACTCTTCTGCCTGGCTGTGGAATGACTCTGCTTAGAGTATGTGTAGGAGGGGAAGGGACAGATTATAACAACAGATCTGAACAGTAGAGTGTCACAGGACAATTGCCCTCCTGTCACTTTCTTCTTGGTAGAAGATAGTCAGATATTCAGAATCTACTTGGGAGCCACTTGTTTCCAATAGCGTACCAACACTGCTGCAGATCAAGATGTAACATTTTTTTTCCTTAGATTTTTGTTCCAGTGGAGAATTTGGCGTGTTCTACCATGTATGGCATTTAGTTTTATTTTGGCATTAACATGGAAGAACAAAGTGATCATTGTGAAGGAGTGGATTGAGGAGATGAATAAGATTGAAATTCAGAAAGGTTACTTAACTGTCAGCAAGGGAATATGTTGGCTTTTTTATCACCATCAGAGAAATTCCACATACACAGACAATCAATTTCCAAGTCACGATAGAGAGCTTGCCCTCTAAGAGGCTTTAACAGAAGTCTAGTTATCACCAACCACTTTCTGCTCCTGATTTTCCCAATCATTTCTTCAGAAATCTGCATTGTGCTTGTCACTGTCTGTCCTGGGCTCAGCAATGTACCTTTTCCATGGAAGATTTGGTCTTCATATTTATTTAAAAGGCCTTCTCTTCTCATTTTCTGGTTTGGGTCCCTGTAAAGACAGTTTGTTGAGTTTTCTTGTTCTACTTATTCTTCAGGGTATCAAGCATCCTCTTTCTGTTTTGGATGAGTTATTGCTGTCCACTAGTAACTCCTACATGGAGCACGGTCAAAAATATTTTATCCAAATACAGAGCAATTCAAACCTTGTTTCCCATTCAGAGATTACACTTGCTACGGTATCATAGTGGGAGTTAGAAAGGAGACACTTTCAAACTACAATGGTTTCTTTTATGATTTGTTCATTTGAGTGGTTTCCTGAGGACTGTGCTGTGCTTCTCTTTACTCATGCTCAGTCTGGAGCAAGAAACACAGCATTTGAACAGAGAGCTGATCACATATGACTTTCTACAACATTAATAAGGAGCTTCGTGGGTGTTGATGGTGGAACAACTAGTAAATGTGAACAGTGCTGCACATAGATTCTGACATTGATGCTAGGATTTGAGTTCTGCTTCACATTTAACAGTGTTCTGTCTCTGATCTGGTTCCTTAGCTACTATCTATGTGTCTAAAATGAAGGAATGGCTGTATGTTCATCAGATGGGTGGTGTCCGGGTGGAATGGTAGACGATAAGCCTTTACAATGGAACCTCGTATTAGGTGTCTGGTAAGCATTAAAAATCACTACTATTCTCAAGGATATTGACTATAGTTAGGTCCACAGTCAAGGTTACATAATAGGTGAAACATTTCCAATGCTTTGTCATAGTTACAGATTACACTGGCTGTAATTGTTCAGTGTCAATTGCTTTGCTTGATTATTGCCTGGTGACAGGTTAGAGGAGAGAAACAGCCTGTAGTCAGATGTTACAGAGCAGATGATATGAATGGAAATGACTCATCCAATTAATGTTCTCTCATGGAAATAGAATGGATGGTGAGACTGCCTTTTGTTCTAAAGTCTTGTAGCTTTACTCACAGTGTAAATTAGAGGGCGATATGTAAATGACAATACAATATTACCAGTAAATCCCCCCCACAGAACTACCCAGAAATAGCTGAGACGTTTGTATACACCCTGCAAGCCATCTCTCTAAGTGCTTTACATGTGGTAAGCCTTTCTTCTTCACAAGTCAGTTTTCTCTTTAACTCCCATTGATAGGGGAGGAAATAAACATGGAGACTTTACTTTGCCAAAGTTGTATACCTTCTCCATAGTCACAGTCTTGTTCCTTTCCCTTCCATTTTCCATGATTAGTGTTATTGTATGGATTCAACTTGACTAAAAAGTCAGATCACTGAAGAGCCCCCAGGAATACTACACTAAGATTCAGTTCTGGGGCCAGAAAGCTGACTCAGCAGATAAAATCCTTGTTACATAAATGCAAGGTCCTGAGTTCAAACCTTTCAGAACCCACATAAAGCTGGAATCAGTGGTATGCATATGTAATCTCTGTGTTCCTATGGTGACATAGAGACAGGGATGGATAGTCTCTGCAAACTCATAGACCAAGCCAACTCATAGACAGCAGCAAAGAAGCCTTGTTTCAAATAAGGGTGGAAGATGAGGACTGCTGCTTGCAATCATCTTCTGACCTCCATATACATGCTGTGGTACATACATGCCTGTACTCATACACAAGAACACACACACACACACACACACACACACACACACACACACACACACACACTGAGGGGTAGGTAGGAGGGGGGAAATAATACAATGTTAAAAGGATGAGTGTTAATAAAAATAACTTTCAATATTTTTGGAACATCTGGATTAACCCCTGTGTTGTTATGGATTGGTCCAGGTTTGGAAAGCCATATCAGAGCTTTTTAAGTTGATAATCTCACGTTCCCCACTCACTCACTCACTCCCTGTTTGAGATGGTGGCCATAGACATATGGAAGTGGGCTGTGCCTTGGCAGGAGCATGGAGACAGAAATCCCTGATGTACCTCCTATAGGGCAAGTTAGTCTCTGGTATAAACTTTTTTTTTTTTCGTAAACTTAAATTCTCATATAAGTAAATGTCCCAAACTGACTAAACTAGGTTATCTTCCTTTGCCTGTGTATCAAGGGCATGTTCATTGTGATTATAAAAATAACTATCCTCCCCAACGCACACTCTCTTCCTAACCAACAGTCATAACTCTAGCCATTTACAAAACCTTTTGTGTATGTTTATGATGTACATACGTGTTTTAAAAATGCATGATCGTGCCATGTAATGTTTGTGGAGGTGAGACAGCAACCTTGGCTGTTGATCTTCAACTTCCACCTTGTTTGAGACTCTAGCCTCTGGTCTGCTGATGCTAGGTTTCCAGTTCATGGAATTCAGGGGGTTCTCCTGTCTCTGCCTCCCATTCTGCCATAGAAGCACTGGGATTTCACATCCAGTATGAAGTGGGTCTTAGGGATCCAAACTTGGGTCTTTATACTCACATGGCAAGTACTTTGCAGACTAAGCCATCTTGTCAACCTCAGCCAATCATTCTTAAAGGATATATATCCACATGGTGTTGAATGATCAAACAAAACAAGAGGATATTGTGAAAATGCAAGTCTCCTAGTCCTGAATATGAATCCTATTCTTTCAACAATTTCATAGTTCATAATTCTTCCCAAAGATACTTTACTTATACAAACCTATATATTTATGACTCTCACGTTTATACAATGGTAGAGTAATTATCACTTGCCCTGCTCCTAAATACACTTAACAAAATGCCTTGGAACGACTCATATAAAAACCAGAGGCAATACTTATTTTTTTTTACATAAAAATAATTATTTTGTTCATTTTTCTTCTTCCATATAATACATCCCAACACACTTCCTCCCCTACCTCCACTCCTCCCAGCTCTCCCTTCACACCTTTCCTCTCTCCCAGATCTATTACCTCATTCTCCTATCCCACCCTCACCTCTCCCCTAGAAAAAGAAATCCTCCCAGGATTACCGCTCAAGCACAGCACATTTTAAAAGGCATCATGGTATTCCATTATAGAGGGGGGTCATCTATTATTGATGGTCATTAAGGTTGTTTGTGGCCTTTTACCAAGGATGCACTAGGTATACAAGGGTACACTTTGTGTATTTTGCACCTGTACATCTCAGTTTCTCTTGAATTTTGCTTACAAATTCATACTGATAACTTTCTGACATCCAGAAACAGGCTACAAGGAGAAAGACAAAGACACACAGTGGCATTGTAGAGGCTTATTCTGAGCTTGGATATTCCCCGGACATCTCTTGGGGTGTTTTTTTGTCCTGAGTCTTTTTGTTTCACATGTTGTTTCAGACCATTATGTCCTGAAGCCTCTTCAGAGCCTTTTCCTGGATGCCCAGTGAGTGATGGATTGATACTGTTTGCAAGATTGATTCATATGGCCCTTTTGTTTGGCTTTTGACAGGTTGTTTATAAGAATAATGACATTCGTCTGGAGCTGTCTCGCTTGGCCCGGATTGGGGACACCAAGATGAAAATCTATGGTGAAGTTGTGTTCAAGTGTGAAAACGTGGCTACACTGGATCCCATCAACTTTGAGACCCCAGAGGCTTACATCAGCTTGCCCAAGTGGAACACCAAACGAATGGGTTCTATCTCTTTTGACTTTCGCACCACGGAACCCAACGGCCTGATCCTGTTCACTCATGGAAAGCCCCAAGAGAGGAAAGATGTTCGGAGCCAAAAGAACACAAAAGTTGACTTCTTTGCTGTGGAACTTCTTGATGGCAACCTGTATTTGCTGCTTGACATGGGCTCAGGCACCATCAAAGTGAAGGCCACTCAGAAGAAAGCCAATGATGGGGAATGGTACCATGTAGACATTCAGCGTGATGGCAGATCAGGTAAAAAGTGATTAGAGCTGAGACTAAATAGAAGCAGTAGATTTTCCCTCAGGATTTATGTATTTATTATAATAGTCACTTGCATGCTTACCTGGACCCCTACACTATTCTAATGGCTGTTGTAAAATGGTATTTATGGACAAGATGCCTATCTTACAGATGGCTGACAGGCTTAGCCTCACTATCACTCTGCAAAAGGGTCTCAGTGATAGTTCTAAGACCCTAGCACCAGGAGTGATTTTATAAGCAGCATTTCCATTCCTACCATAGGGACTGTCATGCCATGACATCTCCTACCCTTTCTTATCTTCTCTTATCACCATGGAAATTGTGACATCACAGGTGTTACATTATGTGATTTCTCTGTGGGATAAGCTTCATTGCAAGAGTTCATGCAATGATATCCCTTCATTAATTGACCAGAGTCATGTTGCAGGGAGGAATTATGACAAGAAAGGAAATATCAAATTGATTTTTCCTGAACCCATGTTCAATTTAAAGCCTTCCTTTGGTGTGAAAGCACATATTTCACTCTTCTGCACAGACCTCACTAACACCCCATTCCTCTTCATAACCTTTTACATTTGATTTAAATGCTTTGTTTCTGTAGCTGCAGATCAAACAGACTATCCCTGGGCAGTACATAGCTACTCTGGAAGAGTAACAAAAAGAGGGTTGGGGGTGGGGGACAATAGAGAATCTGGGCTTTTAAATGCCTGAACAGTCTGCTTGGCTTTCTCGGAACCCTCTAGTGATGATGGTCATAGACTATGTTATTAGTAAGGGTGTTTCCCCAAGAGGACTAAGTATAGCATCTGAATTTCAGGCTTATTTCGCTATTCCTCGTCAGAGCAGCACATATACAAGACAGGCATTAGCTTACTTTGCTGTATTCCTATGGATTACTTCCCCCGTGGACACGGACAAGTCTCAATCTGGGCATCTTTATGTCTAGATGCCCTTGACCAATATGAAAAAGCAAGTGGTCCTTCCCCCACCATCACCCAGAAAAGATGAAACTAGAAATGGCCAAGCTTCCACAGAATGGCAGCTTTTCTGCATAATTCCCCAGCTAGAGGGGTGGCAGAGATGAGCGAATCTGCCCTCAGGAAGATCTGGAATGGGATCTATGCAGATGCAGTCAGTGGCAGATTGTGGCCTTGGATGTTTTACTGCCCAGTAGGAGTCTCTATCGATTGTCTAAAATCTGGTCAGAACCAAGAGGTTTCAAATTGAATGTGTTTGTGGAGCAACAATGAACGGTTTGTGATTTTTTTTTTAAAGTGAGGAACACACACACATAAATAATTTCTCCAGAGGCTAAATTTCTCTCTCTCTGTCTTAAGTTTATCAATAAAATGACTTCTGGGGCAGGACTAGAACACAGTCTCAGAATTTTCTATAAAACTGTGCTGTTGATTAAGACTGTTGAGGCATGTTGTGGTTTGAGAGTTTTGTGTGTGATTAACTACGACCTTCGTATGTCTTAGTGACCCATTGGTGGCCCAAGAAGCCTAGTATACATAAAGGTAACATGTATTTATTTTTGATTATTCTCAACATGAATTGCTCTTTCTAGTTGTCTTAGGGTTACTATTGCTGTGGTGAAACACCATGCAACTTGGGGAGAAAAAGGATAATTTTGCTCACAGTTCCTTCTCAGTGAGGGCAGGAACTCACACAGGGTAGGAACCTGGAGGCAGGAGCCAATGCAGAGGCCATAGAGTGCTGCTTTTGGCTTTTTCTTTGTGGCTTGCTCAGCCTGCTTTCTTATAAAATCCAGAACTACCAGCCCAGGGATGGTCTCACCCACAATGGGCTGGGCCCTCCCCCATCAATCACTAATTAAGCAAATGCTCTACAGGTTTGCCTTTAGCCAGATCTTTTGGAGGCATTTTCTCAGTTGGGGATCCCTCCTATCTGATGACTCTAGCTTGTGTCAAGTTGACATAAAACTAGCCAGTATAGTAGTGTAGATACCTCCGTTTGTATTTTCAGAACCATCAGGGTACCCATCTTCCACAAATAAATTTGGATTTCAGGAGCCTTAAATTTTATACATGGGAGTTATGGCATTGGTCAGTGTCTCGAAATACTGATGATTTTGATCAAAGCCTACAAAACTAAGTAAAGAATAATCAGTTCAGGAAAACAGTGTAACATCACACTGCAATCTGATCAATTAAACTTCACTTCTCTCTAAGAATATTTTTCTGGTTTTCTTTTTTCAGTTAGCTGTTGATCTCTTCTAAAATAGATATTTGTAAAACAAGTATTTCCAAATGTGCCTTCTTCCTCGAGCACTCAGAAGAACAACTAGCCTGAGAAATGATCCAGAAAACACTTTATGATCATTCTTCATTAAGACAATGAGTCTTAAAACCCAGTAAATACATTCAAAATGTGCTCAGCCATATATTCAGAGCACAAGCTTTTCATGCGATAGAGTCAGAGTTCCAAATTTCAAATTGATTCTCATACTGTCCATACTTGGCAATCTACATGTTTCTTGTCTTAGTTCCTTTCCCATTCATATTATAAAATACCCTGACTCAAACAACTTAAAGGAGAAAGGGTTATTTTGGTTTAAAGCTCCAGAGAGATATAGTCCATCATGGCAGGGCAGGTATGGCATTAGACAAAGTCAGCATGGTGGAAGGAGTAAGAGACTGGCCTTTAACATTACATCCACACCCAGGAAACAGAGTGAACAGGCAGCTGGGCCAGGCTATCAAGTCTCAGGGCTGCCTCCAGTGACCCCCAGTTCCTCCACAGAGGATCCACCTCCTAAGCTTCCAAACAGATAATCAGCTGGGGAGCAAGTGACGAACGCATGAGCATATATGGGATATTTCCCAATCAAACAACATTCCTCCAGTAACTGGTGACCATATTAGCCCTGTTTAAGAAGAAAAAAAAAGCTGTGCAAGAAAAGAAATTAAGAGACACAAATGTCAACTTCTTTTGTTAAGTGACAATTATATTTATTCTCCGAATATCTTGTACATGGCTACAACGCATTTTAATTTTATCCATGCCTCCACTATCTCTGCCCAGTTTTCCTGGGACCCACCAGTTTTTTTTCCTAGGTAACTGTCAATATTTTTATTATTAATTATTTATTAGTCACCCAGTCAAATTAGTGCTGATCATGTGTTCACAGGTCTTGGGCCATTCACTGAAGCGTGAGAAACCTATCAGCCACTCCATAAAGAAAAACGATTCTCTGCTCCTCGGAAGCCATCAACTGCAATAGCTCCTCAGTTAGTGGTGGAACCTTGAGAGCACCTCTTGCACCCATGCTAGAGTTTTAATGACTCCTACATCATAAAATTGTTTTGAGGGAAGAGTCTAAGAAAAAAAAGAAAAAGCACATAAACGGCAGTATGATTCAGTGACAGAGTAAAATCTTTCCTGTGTGAATCGTTGATCCTGAGCCCTAACACCTAAAATCAATCAATTAGTGTTTTTTTTTTTTAATACATAAGATGTGGGGCTGAGGAGATAGCTCAGAAAGGTTAACAGCATTTATTGCTCTTGCTGAGGTCATAGGTTCAGTATCCATGTGCTGGTTCACAGCTATTCATTAGTTTCAAGGGATCTGATGCCCTCTTATCTCCTTCGGCACCAAGCATGCATGTGGTGCACATATATAGAAGGATTCAAAACACTTATATCTATCAAATAAAACAAATAAGTACAAAAATTAAATACCTAAAATGGAAGCCAGGATATTTAGTTTTTGTTGTGTGAGTTTTTGAAACATTAAGAAATAGGCACCTGGTGGTGGTGGAGCACGCCTTTAATCCCAGCACTTGGAGAGGCAGAGGCAAGCGGATCTCTGTAAGTTTGAGGCCAGCCTGGTCTACAGAGTGAGTTCCAAGACAGACAGAGTTATAAGAGAGAAACCCTGTCTCGAAAAAAAAAAAAAAGCATATTTCTCGATGAGACAGCTTCTAAAGAGAGTTAATGGAGGATTTCTAGTTGAGTCTACTCCAACCCCACACCAGGGCCCTTTGTGGTCTTTTCATCCTTTACTCCTGTTGTAATTTGTAGTATACACCATATCTGAGATCTACTTTGATCTGTTCAGCCCTTAGGTTGTATGCTTACAGGCTGAGGGAACTGAGGCCCAGGCAGACGAGCCAGAGCAGAGGCTGAATAATGGATGGCACAACCCACTTCTATCACTACCTACAAAGCATTTCAAGAATAATATTGAAAAAAATAATTCTTGCAGAATGCTCGGAAAATGCCATGTTCATCTTCTAATTTTACAGTTCGGGAAGCTGAGCCGTAAAGTCGTTGAGGGACTGGCACAGGGTGGAAAAGCCACAGAAGAAACAAGCACTTCCCTCATTTTCCCAGGCCAGGCACTAGGTGGCAGCTCCTAGAATTTCATTTGACAGAGCCCATTATCCTGCCCCTGCTGGGACTTACCTATGTGTCTGGGCTCATGTCTTCGTATTACTTCTTCTTGCCTCTTTGGTTATGGACAAAGGTCCATAATAATAATAATAATAATAGAAACAAAAACAATAATAATAATAACAATAATAATTAATAATAATAACAATGTGTTGTGTGTACGCGTACTATGGAGTGCTTACGGATGTCAGAGGACAATTTTGCGGAGTTCATTCTTTCCTTCTCCCTTGACCTTGGTTCAAGGGATCAAATTCATGAGTCAGGTTTGGTCCATAGACACTTTTGCTCAACAAACCACCTTAGGGCTTTGTAAGCGACTCCCCCCCCCCCTCTCTCTCTCTCTCTCTCTGTCGTCTATGCTCTTTCCCTTGACTTTTGCAGGTTGGATCTTTCTCAAATGCCTGGCTTAACTGCTTCATTTGCAAAGACCTTCACTGGCTGCACTGTTCAAAACGGATCCTACTAGCGGCTATCATAGCACCCACTTGGTTATTTTTATAACACCTGCTATTAGCAAATATTTTTAGATTATTTGTTCATTTTCTGCCTCTATGCTCTGCGAAATCAGCCCGGTGGGAAGAGAACTATACCTGAGAAGCCCAATACTGAGCCTAAAACTATTATCAGAGAAAGAAATGTGTTCACTGTGCCTATTAATAAGGCATGAAGGAACACATTCCATCCAGGTGTGGTGGCTCACACCTGTAAATCCAGCACCCAGGAAGCAAAGGCAAGAGGGTGGCTATAAGGTTAAGCCCAGTTTCGTTTTCTGAGCAAGTACCAGGCCAGGTGGGACTTTGCAGGAAGCCTTTGTCTAAAAGTAAAGCAAACACGCAAGCCAAAAACAACAACGACAAAAGCACAGTTAAAGGCAACGGCCAAAATTTTGGTTGACATAGTGGACAGTCAATGAACAGTTTACGACGTATCCATGGGTAGAAAGACAAAAAGAGAAAGCCTAAACTTTTGCAGAGTCATGTAACCCTGAAGCGCACATAGGCAGTTCTGAGTCATTCTGTCCCCAGCTTTTCTGTAGCACTCGGCACATACACATTTATTTAATCATCACAGCAGCCTGTTAGTTGAGGACATTTTTTTTTTCTCTCTTAGAAGTGAAAGGTGAAGTCGCTTCTTCAAGACCGTAAAGCTGGTGTTTGGCAGTAGTGGGATTTAAACCCCACTTGCCCTGTTTTGTGTCTTCTCTCTCAGCGAATATGGTTATGGAGCGAAGAGATGCATGCTGGGCTTCTTTGTGAGTTCTCCTATGGCCCAGGTCCTTCCCACCAGCTTGCAGCCCTTCTTTCCCTGATGGAGTGTTGTCTCCTGACAAGGCAATGCGGTTCTCTCCACTCACCTATGGGGTTGCTTCTGTTTGCTTAATCAGCTCCAGAAGCTCACCTGAGAGTCAGGAATGTCCTTAACTCACTTTGCGCCTGTCTCCCACCCCAGGTACCATATCTGTGAACAGCAGGCGCACGCCGTTCACCGCCAGTGGGGAGAGTGAAATCTTGGACCTGGAGGGGGACATGTATCTGGGCGGGCTGCCGGAGAACCGGGCTGGCCTCATTCTCCCCACCGAGCTCTGGACAGCCATGCTCAACTACGGCTACGTGGGCTGCATCCGTGACCTGTTCATCGATGGGCGCAGCAAGAACATCAGACAGCTGGCGGAGATGCAGAACGCGGCGGGCGTCAAGTCCTCCTGTTCACGCATGAGCGCCAAGCAGTGCGACAGCTACCCCTGCAAGAACAATGCAGTGTGTAAGGACGGCTGGAACCGCTTCATCTGCGACTGCACTGGCACCGGCTACTGGGGAAGAACCTGTGAGAGAGGTGAGTGGCATTTCTGGGTCTGAGTGGAGTGATATGTGATCCAAGGGGCATCTTTGCCTCACCCTGGGGTTTTCTGCTTCCAAACGACAGTGTGAGATTCTGTGGTTTCCGGATCCCATCCTTAACCTCGTGAATGCTTAAATTTGTTTGACCAGTGTTAGAAAAGGGAGTTTTATGATAAACACACACATGGTCACACTGTACTTTAAATATCGTCTATGGGTAGTGAAGGTTCTAGAACAAGCCAAGTGGTTATTTTCTTTAGTTCTCGAACTCATGCTTCCTTAGTGATTTCTGCAGACTGACTTCTGGGTTTGTTTTCAGAAACAGAATATTGAGCAAAACGTGTCTATCTCTGTCTTCATGGAGCTGCCTGGTTGCTGGAATCAAATAACTACTTACAAACATGGTGAATTTTATCAGAGGCTGAGTAATAGAGTGGTTATATACATGATCTGGGCAGCCAGTAGGGACAAAAATTTGGGCCCTCACATTGTCGTATGAGCTTCACCATGGCAATAACTCTGAGGCTTGATTTACTCATTTGTAAAAGACAGGTAACCAGGAGGCAACCAGATGCTGCTGATGGTCGACTTAATGGGTTCCTGAAATGTGAAGAGCATTTAGTGGTTAGCTGTTAGTATCAATATCATCAAAGACAGTAGTTCTCTATCTGTGAGTTGTGACCCCTTTAGGGGGTCAAGTAACCCTTTCCCAAGGGTCACTGAAGACCATCTGCATGCATATCAGATATTTACATTACAATTCATTACAGTAGCAAGGTACAGCTGTGAAGTAGCAAGAAAAATCATTTTATGATCGGGGGTCCCTACAACATGAGGGACTGTATTGAAGGATTGCAGCATTAGGAAGATTGAGAACCACTGATCAAGGAGAGGGTGCATAGGAGCAAAGAGACCCAGCATACTGTAGGGGTTCAGACAGTATTTCTGCACAGAAGCAGTACAAGAGATAAGATGTGAACAAGAGTGCATTAGTTTGGCAAAAAAGGTAATAGGAAGGAGTGTGATCTAAACCAGAAGGGCAACGCGTGCTAAGGGGCAGATATGAAACTGGGGCAGAGGGCTGGATGCTTTGTTTTCTTCTGAACAAAGTCACAACTGAATAGGGGTATGAAAGGCTGCTGGAGGGATGAAAGCTGACCCTGTAGAACATGCTGCAGAGGGCCATGGAGTGCCTCTCTATGCACAACTTAAGCATTTTACATCTGTCCTCAAGTTACAGTTTGTGCAAAAAAGAAGATATGGAAGTTAACATCAAGCCAAGGAGATTCTTGTTTACAAGCCATATCCAGATGGCAACTTGTTCTGTTCTATAGAGGAGGAACACAAAATCATTCTGGCTATGGATTATAATCATCTCCTTTATATGAAAGGTCATTTTACACAATTATGAAGTTTCTGAGGACCTTAGTTCTACAGATTTGCAGATAGGATATAGAATCTGTGTTAGGCATATTTTCTATCCTTGGGGAATTCATAATTTATTTGACTAAGGAATGCAGTTTTTTTTTTAAATAAAAGAAGCATAAGACATCAGTATGATCTGCTAAGGATAAAGAAGGAAGATGTGGAGAGCCAGAGAAAAAGAATGTCTTGAAGATATAGCTGTGAGGATTCATTGCTGAAGACCATCAGTAGTCAGAAGCTCTAGTAATTGAACAAGGCTTTGGAGGTGCTGAGTAGTTCTTTTCAATGAGCACATTTTTGTGAGGTCCACAATAACAAGCATTCCTAGGCCCCTTGTTACTCTGTATCTTCCTTTTGATGATGCTGATACTAATAACTAATTATAGACCAATCACTAATATGTACTCAGTGCTCTCCACATTTCAAAAAACCCATATTTCAAGAGAACTCCAAGTCTTCCCTACAGTCATACCAAAAACAAGACATAGGACATTAGGGTGAAGGAGAAAAAGAGAACTTTCTTGTAGCTTTGGAATTTAAATTTAAATTCAAATCCAGTGCATTTGCAAAGCGGCAACAACCATAATATGAGCTAAGACGAGGAGGCAGCCATCTGGAATAGAAATAGGCCACATGGGGTTGCTAAGTCTGTCAAGAGCCTGGACTCTTTCCAAATATCTTTGTATGGTAGCCTATCCTGGTGCTGGTTTGGAAAGATGGAAATGTCATTTGACCTCTGGGATGTAAGAGACTGGTTTGACGTAAACCAAGGTGTTGAAGATATTATACCGTCTTTAAAAGCAATGTAAGAATGTAAGGGTAATTCAGACATCTCACTTCTTCCTCTTATAATTCACAGGCCTTGTGGTGTTAGAGTCAGGAAGCAGTGACCACAGCCAGCTGTGTAAGGTGTTTATGAGCTCACCTATTCCAAGGGCAAATCAATGGGACTTGGTCCAAAATTGGCCAAGTACAGTGAAAGTCACTGCATCTTTTACATTGTCACTTTTGACTTGTCATTAAAAGGCAGCTGATTGGGGATATATGAGGGACAATTATTCTTGGTACAGTGCAGCCAAGAGCCATCCATTCTGGCCAAATGAGAGGCAGCTTAGCAAATTTAAGACATTTGATCTATACATTGCTCAAGTCCCAGACAGTTCAACTGATTGTTTTGTTCCCCCACTAATTGTTTTTTGCCCCTGTATTGTTCCTGACACCATGTTCAGAATGAATCACTGGACTGGAAAAATGAGAGGACTGCACTATTAGTGAATATAATAGAGCGTCCCAATGACATTTTTTTTTCCCCTCACTGAAAGTGATTCCTCAGTGGAGACCTTTGAGTACTTTTCCTTTTTTTTTTTTTTTTTTGAGGCCTACAACCTTCTAGATTTTGTGGCCAATAAAAATAACAAAACACTTATCTGGGCTCAGCTCATATTTTGCATCAAGGGACTAGTATGTGGTCATCTGAAAGAATCAGAGGGTAACGTTTCCTTGTAGGGCAGATAGATGGTGTGGCTATTTTTCCCTTGGGGAATTACTGCTGGGAGGAAGGAGATCCAAAATCTCTTGTAGTAACTACTTGACTGTAATCAGTTAAATTGAAAATTGGGAAGACCACCTGTTTTCCTATGAAGTCTTATGATATCTTTTTTTGAACATTGATTCACTGTGTGTGTGGTGTGATCAATAGCATGGAGGTCGAAGATAGCTTGTGGGAATCAGGTCTCTTCTCCCCATGTGGGTTCTGGGGATTGAACTCGTTACCCAGTAAGCCATCTTATTGGTCACTATGATATCTTAAAGTGGATAAAAATACCATTGAATATGTCTTATATTCTGTCCTGGGGATTTTCTTTCTTGGAAAGCTATGAATACTTGACCTTCATTAACATAAGGCTGTCTCCTTTTCATGGTGGCTAAATGTTAGTTCAGCTGATGAATGTCCTGGTAAGGCAAGTCTGAAAATTTCATTTGTTAGTGGACCATCAAGCTATATTTGGGTCCACTGCACAGTCTATGCTTTTGAGAATATTAATTTACAGAATGATGAAATTAGGATAGACAGGGCATACTTCTCCCAGGCCTCTAGGACTTTGTTTGTCTGTCATATACACATGCCCATAAAACCAAGGTAGATATAAAGATATAAGGTCTCTTAAATGATTTGTTCTAACAGGGAAGGGTGGCATCAGCATCTATCCCCCATCTTTACTCAGGGCATCCTTTTCAGTCAACTGTATGGTTGGACTTGTGCTCTTGTCTAGGTTCAACAGCAGCAATAGCAGCAGCAGATTCCTCCTGGGAAGGCAGAGGCACCAGTTGCAGTGAGGTTGGAGTCTGTCATGTGAATGTCACACATACATCTAATGGGAATCAGGACATCAGAAAGCAATATGGTTAGTAGATTCCATTGAGGTCACCTATGAATCGTCCTCATTTTGGCAGGTGGAGAACTAGAAGCCTAGAGAAGTTGATAGTACTTTAACTTGGAGTTAAAGAGTAGTTAGAATTTATGGTTTCTCACTCTTATCCCATTCCCTTTCACAGCACACTAAGTAGCCTTTTCTCCTCATGTATGCAAATTCTAGATTCCAAGATCAGCGAGGAAAAAGAAACAGTACATAAAGTATATTTGTGTGCCCACAATCTCTAGCACCATGATATACAAATATTCATATGGTTTTAAGTGTTAGAACACTTCAGGTCTCATTTTGGATCTCTTGTCTTTCAGCACTCTTCCTTTGGTGTTCTTATTCATTGCTACAGTTATCCATGTACCAGTGATGCACAAATTGGTTTCGCTAGTCTGGGACTCTCCATGGAAACCCAAAGCTCTATATCCCTATCTTCCCCTTTGGCATCTCAGTTTAAAGCTTGAGATAAGATATCATTGAATAACTGCAATCTGAATCCTTCTCTACGACAAAATTATTTTTCTTCCCGTTTCTCCAATCTCAGTAAATGGCATTGCCACTGTCCTTGGACAATTTTTGTTACCTTTTCTCCAAGAACCAAGTCTTAACAGTCTTTGTATGAAATCATCTTGTACCTATCCACTTTTCTTCTTTGGCCATGCTACCATAACAGGGCCAAGCATTGATATTTTCTTTGGACAACTTAGGTAGCAAGTAGGACAGAAAAACGAAGAACTCAAATTTTCATTGTGTCATTCTGTAGAGTATTACATTAAAATTATTCAATTCCCTGCACTTTCAATACATTCCTAACATCAGTGACTTCAGTTTAGTTGCCTTGCGTCTATAAAACTATAGAAAATGAAACTATGATGCTTTTTGTTGAACTCCAACATCAGCACAGGGATCCAATAAACAGGTCTTCAGGTTCTTTTCACATCAAGCTTGAGGAGTGGGGTCCTGAAGACACATCTCTGCATCCCTCATGAGCTTACAATGTAGCAAAGGGGATGGATGGAGATAAAGCCTTTGAACTTTCATGTCATCGACAGAGTATGATGACTCCAGGATAATCATAGGAACAGAAAGTCATAGCAATCAGAAAGTAAGATGCGACAACATGGCATACCACTTTATCACTTTTTCTGGACGGAATGACTTACGGGTGTGTGAGCAACAGCAACTCTGGGCTCCAAGGTCAAATACAGCTGTACTGGTTATTTTCACTGGTCTCTGTCACTGAGGAGAGGTTCTGCAGTATTACTGTGCTCCCTGCCCCCAGGGATATCCAGATCCTTTATTTAGATATATGACCTTGAGAGAGTTATTTGGATCCTCTGGCCTCTCTGTTCTGTAAGAATAAAATGAGGCAATTGGGTTTCATGCTCTCTTAGGGACCTTCAACTTGAAAACTCTGTGATTCTCAAATGTCATCAGCTTGGCAATGTCTCCTCTATTCCCAAATAGAGGGATAAAGGTGGATGAAGGGCAGAATGGGACTTTGAGTCCTTGTTTCTTGCAGTCTGCAGATCTTTCTTGGTCAGGATGTTGGCTTTAGTTATATCAACAGTAAAATGAAATTTTTACTTTTCTATTAGGTTTTCCCAAGAAGATGAATGTTTTGTTGTATACAGTGTACTTCAGGATTATGATAAAAAAGATTAAACTGATAGATTAATAAATATGGCCTTAAATTTCTTCAGATAATTAAAAGGCCGTCTCAGTTTTGGCCCATTGTTTATGATCTTTGGATGGATAATGATATGGATCTGAAAAGGGTTTCCTAAGAAGTGTGCAGCTCATTGATATCAATCAAAACCCCATTTTTTCTTATGCATGGCTGCTTACATCATTTAATGAATGGTGGCATCTAGTACAGTCCTCACATTCAACCTCTTTTGTCTCCTTCAGTTCTTCAAGTGCCCATTCTCCATGACCAACATCATGTGATCTCATCAAGATGTGTCATGGTCTATGAATGAACATGACTTACAGTTTTTCCTCTTAGGTGGGGTCTAAGATGCTGTGATTACAGTGTTCCTCTTGTTCCACAGAAGAGGTTGAGAATGTATATTTTTGTTATTCTGAAATGAATAGGTAGGGACACTGGAAATCTTAAAATAAAAATAAATAAATAAATAAACCAACTCTGCCATATACCTGCATCCGGCCAGAGAAATGTGAGGATCAGACAGTGGTTTGGTGCAGTGTAAGCTGCTAATACCTGCAAGGGCTGCAGTGTCCTCAAAAGCAGGGATGTGAGGGCCATTTCCATCCCTGCTCAGTACCGTTGCTATTCTGTTTGCTAAAAGAGGCTTAACTGCCAGCAGACATCTGCCTATTATAGTACAATAAATCGAGATGCTGCTAAATTATGAGGAACAAGTGCTTCAAACACACAACACAAGGGAACCATTGCAGGCTTTTTTATCATCGCTGGCTTCATGGTTCCTTTCACAGACAGACAAGTCCTTCCTTGCTCCAGTTTGGATGAAAGGAAAGTTAAGAGACCTACTTTTTATTGAAGGAATTATGCATCTGCTCTATGTTAGGTTCTTAATATGCACTGGGCCATTTCACACTTACATCCTTTCTACAGATGATATATTATTATTATTACCACTCTCTAGTTGAAGAAATTAAGGCCCAGTTCATTCCAAAGTACTAAGTATGTGCTATGTGCCAGCTAATGTGTTTAATAGGAAGTAGATTATGATTTTCTTCATAAACAGATTATGATGGTCTGATGTCCAAAAAAGGTGATATTCAAATGCAGAGAGAGATTCCATGGAAAACATCAAAAATGGAGTAACACTAGAGCTGAGGTTTGTTTGCAGAAGTGAGCGGTCTATCTCCGAGAAATGGGAAAAAATTGTTCCAAGCAGGAGGGGAAAATACACAGGAGGCTGGTGGATCCATACACACAAGTGAACATCGCGCTGACACTAAAGGAGATAAGTGATCTAACTAAGGTGGGGAGAACGGAAGCTGATTCTGGATATACACCTAACAGAAGTAGAAGAGGCACTGCCGATAGGAATATGGTCACCAATTACACATAGCTTGGAAGGTGGCCAGCAGTGGATGAAAATGAGGGTATGCCCATCAAAACTCATTGTTTCATGTGGCTACCTTGGATAAGTAAAGATCTTGGGAGGAGTGAGGAAGAACAAAGCCACCATTAAGGAGACGCAACAAGGAGCCTCACCAACATCTGCTTTGATGAAGCTCTGTGCTTCAATTTTCATACGAACACTTAAAACATTGACAGCGGCTTTTGAATTAATTGTCTTGCTGGGAGGCTCTGTTATATAGTCATATATTGTTGTATAGTGTCACATATGTTATATAGTGTCCCCAGTATGGTTCCCTCTGAACCAGAAATTTTGTAATTCGACAATGTAAAAGAAATTCTGAGGCTAGTGGGTCCTTTGTAGTTGCCTTCTGTTTCAGCATATGATTTAATGACCAGAACTTAAAAGCAGGAAGAAGGAACCATGCCAGCACACCAGAGTGCAGTTTTCCTTTACACACCAAATAGTCTGAGGGTGGCATACATACAGATTGCTACATTTGTCGCACACTTGATTTAGCTTTGGCATATACTTGGTGGGAACATTAGCCGCACCCTGTCCATGTGTAGCCCTGTGTAGCTTGCAGAAATGTCTGGATTAAGAGTCAATCAAGAAAATCAATTCCTTATAGGTGGGACGTCACAGTTTTAATTTATTCTCACTTCATTCTCTCCTTCACACTTTATAGCGTTGATGGTAATTCTAAGGGCTGTGCATACATCATGTTGTTTACCTACTGGGTGGCTCCTCAAGAGAGACACGGAGACATATTCACAGGTGCAAACCCTGCCAGACCTCAGCAGAGGGAACCACTATCATGGCAAGTGCCATACTGGACAGTGGAACCCCGAGTGTCTCATCTCAGGGGTTTTTATTTATACCTAAGCTTCTCAGGTGTTCTATTAATAGCACGTGCAGATCATGAGGAATCCAGCATCTTTTACATAAAGCCAACACCTGCAGGCAATACAAAACACCAAGGCCTAGGCAGCCCTTCAACCAAAAATTCACAAAACAACAATTTAAACATAACTAAAAGTAAACTTTTGTATCATATGTGTGTGTGCATAAGTCATGTGTATATAGTTTTCCTTTTCATGTCTGAGATAGTTCTCCACTTTATTTTACCATTGGGTTTGTTTTAATCCAATCTTAAATTAGAAGGAAGAAAGAGTAGACATGTAATCCTCATGGATAAGACACCACAAACCCCAAACTTAAAATGGACTTAGTCCAGAGAAAATGCAACAGAGTATATAAAAGATGACAAAACTTTGTATTATGTCAATAGGAAAGAGGAATAGGTATATCTAGTATGGCCTCTCCTACTCCCAGTTTAAATGAGAAACTATGGCCTCCAGGCAGGAATTGAATGGCCCAAATAATTGAATAAAATCTTCTTAGATCTGCATTTGGATCCTCCTTGAGTTGGATGTTGTGAAGCAAAAGCTGTATCTGTGACCATTCTGTGAAGATTCATGTTTATGTTACATGATTTAGTAACCAGGAGATTGTGGCATTGTAATGCTGTTTGAATAGTCTCCAGTAATTCATTCTCCTTGGTAATATTGACTTAAAACATTGACAACTGACTTAGAAGCCATATGAAGGGAAGACCTATGTATACATTTCTTTTTCTCGTTCATCATCCATCCCTTTGTACCCCACAAATGATAAATAAACAGCCCAGCAGGGAGTCTTTTGGAGTAACAAGTACATATGGGAGTCAGGGCTGAAAACTCTGGGTATGAATGACTCTTGAAAGACCCCCTTCTGGGGGCTGTTGGACAGCTATTTCCCTGGCAAGTAGATGCAATCTTTCTTGGAGAAGATCATTTCATGCTTCTTAGCATGTTTAACCTTTACAGCAAGGCCTTCCCATCAAAATGACAATCCCCAACAGAGCTTTCTAAGAGGCCAGTAAATCAGAAACCTTATGAAATCTGTGGGATTAGCATGCTCCCCTTCTTTGTTCCTCCAGGGAAAGAAAGTCCTGTGCCGTTCAGATTTTAATCTTCTCCACAGGACCCTTGTCTGAAACTTCCTGCTGTGGCCTGCTGGCATTTGAATATTATTTTCTTATGGTTGCTCATGGCCACATACTGGCATCAGCTAAGGCTGGCACATTCTTTATCTCCATCAGTGATGTAAAGGAAAGATAACTGTTCTGATTTTTTTTTTTAGTTGAATTCTTCACACCCCTGAAGACATCCTTTCTGGGTCTGAAGATAGTGTCTGATTCTTAATGTCATTATGCCCATGATGGCAGGGTGATGCTCAAAGCCATTATCTTCCCCCAACTGTCTCTTCTCTCTTTGTCCCATTGCTAAATCCAAAATAAAACATATTTTTTCACAAGCAGTCCGACATCGTAGCCACTTGAGACAGAATCATTTCTGGTGTGAATCTGCAAAGTCAGGACTATGTTGGGAGTTGAAACAGAAGGAGAAATTATATGACAATCATGGTAGCTGTAGAAGGAGTTGAAGAATTCATTGGGGTTTGGATAGATGAACTCTTTTACCCAAGTTATAGGTGTGGATTTATATGATAAGAAAGAACTCTAAAGTTTTGGAGCCTAATTTAGTATCTACTGCATATACGTCCCCTTGAAAAAAAAATTCCTAAATGTTTTATGGGAATGTTTACCTGGATTCCATGGGCTGTAATAATGAATGGAAGTGGGCAGCTTAATGAATATAATAACCAGAGAAGAGAAACGCTGTTTTCACTCTTAATTTATATCTGAGGAACTGCGGTTAAGGATAAACTAACTTGCCCAAGGATAAATAAATTAAGACCACTCAGCTAGAAGACAGTTCAGCTAATCTTCTGGGACTTTCAGTCCCAAGGCTGCACTTTTATGCTCAAAACTCTCTTCTTATCTAAGCAAGAAAAGAGCTTGCCCCTTCATGAAGCTGTGTGTCCATTTATGGTAAAAACAAAAAAAATCAATATTACATGAACTGAAGTCTTTATTTCCTCCTCCTCCTCCTCCTCCTCCTCCTCCTCCTCCTCTTCTTCCTCCTCTTCCTCCTCCTCCTCCTGTTGTTGTTGTTGAGGGGCTAGTGTATTTATTTGAAAAACTATGAAAAGTCTGGGTTTTTCTAACATCTTTCTTTTGGTCTTGATTCAGACTCTGGAACCCTCTAAGGATGTATTCAGTGAATAAGCATTGGCTAGCACTGGCATGATGACACACATCTTCAAGCATCTCTCTCAGGAGGCTGAGACAAGAAGATCAGTAGTTCAAGGCCAGTGCAGGATATGTACTGATTTCCAGTTCAACATTGTGTATATAACAACCCTGTGTCTCAAAACAAATGAAAGAATAAGAGCAGCAAAAAAAGATAAACCAAAATGGGCATACCATAGTTCAGGTGCTTTTTATGACAAGAATGCGGAAGATGATAGAACTAATCAAGCTTTAACTCTTGTGTAAAGAGAACCATTTAGCCTTCAGATGTTTAAAAACAACTATTGTTTTCCCAGTGGGATTTCTAGTCATTCTCAGGATAAACACCCTAGTTTCTTTAACGAGTCCTTACATGTTGTGATTTGGAGTTCCTTAATGATCCAGTAGTCACTAAATAGAGTCAGGGAAGATAGGAGGAAGCCATGTGTTCACTGAAGTGGAGAATGGCTTCTTGTTTAGGAACCTTTGAGAAGCAAGCCATGCCTGCCTAAGCTCTAGTCATGCATTATTCGAGCAGTTTTGCCGATGGGTATTAGATATTGCCACATATATGGATGATGGATCTGTTTCCTGTAGGATTTTTGTTTGTTAATTTGTTATCTTGAAAATATGTGTTTGGTCCACAATAGGTAACTTATTTATTACCTCATCTTATTTATCAGTGTGGTCCTAGATTGGGCATAGTTAAATCACACATTTCAGAAGCAGAGCTGAATGTGGATCTGACTGTTGCAACATCTCAGGATCTCTCTGATGGAGGAAATCAGAGTCTTGCCAAGTAGCAGCTAATATAGAATCACAGAACACTGGAGCTGATCAAGAGCTTAAGAAGTCAGCTATTTCAGTGCTCACAATTTATAAAGGAAGAACTGAGGTCAGAGTAGGTGATATGACTTGCTGACATTTGGGTAGTAAATAGACACAGGAGGACTCCTAAGTCAGCATTTTGATTCTTAGTCCAGAGCTGTCTATCCTAGATCAATGTCAGAAGGTCCTCTGCTTATTATGCCTTTGAACTTGTCTTCCTGCAGAGTAATAGTGAGCCTTGGGATGCTGAAGCTCAGAATCTCTGAACATAAACTCAACGGATCTTTGTAAATTTTCATATATAATAGTCCATTTCCATATTCCAAATATGCTAGGCAATCAATTCATAGTAAATAACTTCTGCCCTAGAAAATATCGTTATAGAAACCTTCCATTGTCGACGCATCTCTTTGAAAAGAGACGTGTCAAAAAGCAATCTGAATATGTAGATTCTTGATCTTATCCGTGGAAAAGGGAACCCCTAAAATGCTCACCTGGAGTAGAGAGTATAGAGTTGTACTGAAGGCATCAAATCAACTGAAATGCTTCACAGTTAAGAATTTATAAACAAAAAGGGACCTCTTCACATTGATTAAAAATGTATGGTGTGCTGGGTATAATTTGATACTTAAGATGTACAAGGTTAGAAGCAAACAACTGGATTTGATTGACAGCTTCTTCACATGGATCTCATATGCTCTTGAGTGTGCTGTTAACTCCTCTAAGCCTCATTTTTCTGTTCTCTTGAAATAGTTTTGAGGTGGTTGTGGGGCTTAACTAAGATGATTATATAAAAGTCTTGGTACAATGTCTGTACCGTTCTAACTATTTAATACATAAATAGTATTCTATTGTTTCATTTTAGAACAATCTTATAAGATTCATAGCATCATCTATAGTTAGACAATTAAACCAGGAATGAGAAAGATAGCAGATACTGGATGTAGGGTTTCTTTTAGCCCAGCCTAGGAGTGTTTCTGCTATACTTGGATGCGGTACTTGGAGGGGGCAGTGCAGAAAGACCTATGAGAAGTGGAGATAGTCTCTGTTTCCTTACAACCTCATTCATTCTCTGTTTTAAGATTTTTAGGAAGCAGACATGAGGGATAAGCAGAGATGGGAGCTATCCACTTGGAGTGAATTCAAGATTTCAAACTATTCAAGTAATCAGTCACTTGCACATACTCCTGTCTATATGGTTCTCAGTAGAAGAGAGGAGGTCTAAGGTTACATGGAATTGGGATGGGAAAAAAGTACCAGGAAGACAAAACTTTCTTTGTCATAATTTATTTAGGGCAGCAACATAGCCTAACTCATTTCTATAGCCATGCATTGTGCATGTGTGTGCACTCATGACTGCTTAACACTCACAGTATTTCGTCTCTAAGCCTGGACCCATGTAATGTTTCTTTCCCTTGTTTGTCTCCTTCTCTGGACTTTGAATCATCAAGCATGTATCCCTAGTGCCCAAGACAGAACAGGAGCTTAGTCTGTGTTTGTCAAGGAAAATAATGAAAGGATTAGTAAAAGCCTAAATAAATGGGGATAATTCTAAAGTTTACTCAAGCTCACATCCTGGTTTATTATTTTATACATTAATAGAAACTCAATGTCTGATAAATATCTGAATCCCCCTTCCAGTAATGTTAGAATTTTCTGGTGAACAGAAATAGGGATGTGTCTAGACTAGAATCCTAAGGGAGACACTTTAGGCTGTGACCTAACATATTGGGCCTGTAGTAACTATTCCTGTAACCCAGCGTCATATGCAGAGAGAAGATTTCATGTCACTTACAGGAAACATGGGCAGGGAGACTAAGAGTGAGATAAGAGAAGCCATCTTGCTGTTGGGGCAGACATCTCTTCCCTTATCAAATGTAACAAGAAGTGTCCTTAGAAGAAGATGAAAGACGCCTTTTGTTCCCCGAAACATTTCTTGTTCCTCTCCCCTTCCCAGCTCCCTATATTTTCCCTTCTCTCCTCTCCCATGTCTTATTCCTTCTTTATTATTGCTCCGTGATTAACCTCCACAGTATTTTCTCTTCTATTCATCTTTCCTCCATGATACAGCAATAATGCCTATCTTTTTAATCAAATTAATTTGTGTTTATGCAGAATGGTAGACAGTGGGCTGAGGGCTATAGGGTAGTTGGTGCCTAATTGCCCTCTTGCTAAGTATTGCTTAGTAGAGGGGGAGACCAGAGCCCCATGACCTCTGTAAGCATATTGTATAGCCTGGAAGCTATTTCCTGTTGAGCTACATTAAATGAGGAAATAATATAACCAAGGGGAAATAATGACCATAAACTTGTTGACTACAATATAAGAGGAATACACTTGGGAGGACTAGCAATTCCTACTCAAGGAAATGACTTGGCAGCCACAAGGGAGCCGCTCTCTGGCTAATGGGGTATCTTTCCCAGAAGCCTTTATGTGAATGGCAGTGGATGATGGTGGAGTGATGGGAAAGAGTTATGTCCTCAGGATGACATTCAGCAGGATTACTTCTATGCACTTTCACCTGTCTCCCACTTTCCTGTCAATGTTCTTACCTCTTCATTACTTTCCTTGAAACTTCCATCTCTTCTTGCCTGTGATTTCTTCAAACACAATTGTTATTTCCTATGTGAATAACATGTTGACCTCTCCCATATTCTCTAGCTACAGAGCAGCATTCCTGAGGGTTTGATGGAACAACTGATGTAATGAATCTTGACTTTGGTAGGGCTGTTACTATGTCTTCATAAAAGACAATTCAATAAACCAATCTCTAGATTATAGTTTTGTTAGGCCTGCGTACCATTATTGAGAGAAACCTCATAAAGAGTTATCATTAGTGGGTTATTGCCAACATTATAGGGCATGGATCTTCATTAAAAAAAAAAACATTGATTTTTATGATTATTAAAGTAATGTATGTTTGCAGTAGAAAATGCAGCCTGTAGAGAAATTTATTAAAAAAACAAAATTAACCAAGTATTTATTTAGTGCTAGACAACAATAAATTAGTTAAAATCAACATAAATATACTAACCATAAATGGTCATTATTAACAAATTTATAAGCCTTGTTCTATTCTTTTGAGACATTGTACATGTGTATATAATATATCTTAGTATTATTATAAGTAATTTTAGTCCTATTTTTGAGTTGCAAATTTTTCAGAAATTATTTCATAACCATATAATTATAGCATAATTTCTATCCAGCACTATATAACCTTTGCCACAAATAATAAAGAGATTTTCAGAATATGATTTTTAATGACTTCACAGTAGCTGATTTTTTTCCAGCTGTTGCTTCAGTAATGTTGTCAACAGCCTATCCCAGAAGTTAGTGGCTTATAACAAACAGTATTTAAATTTTACACCCATGGATCTGTGGAAGGGTTGGAGTGGCTCAGTTCCAAGCTGGGAAATGGCTGGACATGGCTCAAGGCGTCCAGTTAGAATCAGGTCTATTTCATGGCTTTCTTATTTTTCTCAGATGGGAAAACATTCAGGAAACATTCTACTCTTGGGCAAAAGTAGGAATTCAAGAGCAGACACAAAATCATTGAATTCTTTTGATATCTTAGTCAACAATTCACATACTACTCCTCCTGTCCACATTCTCTTTATTAAGCAAAATTATAGATGAATATAATAAGCCAAGATGAGGTGGGCTAACGTATCCATTATAGATGAAGGTATGAAGCAGAGACAGATGGGATATACTATAGCCATTGAAGTGGAAGGTAACAAGCTAAGATGAGGTGGTATTGTAGGTGAAGGTATTAAGCAAAAACAGATGTGATAATATGCTGCTTTATCCATTATAATGAAAGGAACCCAGCTAAGATAGGTAGGATAATGTATCATATACACTATAGTGAAAGGTACCAAGCCAAGATAGGTAGTACAGTATACTATATCCACTGTAGCTGAAGGTACCAGGTACAGACAGAGTAACATTCTTTATCCACTATAGTGGAAGGTACCAAGCCAAGATAAAGTGGGCTAATACACTATACTCACTATAGTGGGTAGTAACAAAAAGCCACCTACAAAGGATATGGGATCAAAATTCAGAAAAGGGAGAATGTGAGGAATTGTCAAAATTTAGCCTATGTTAGTGGACTACCTGATGCTCTGTGGAATGACCATAGATGCATCAAAGAAGACCAGTACATGATCCTTTCTTTCAATCGCCAACATGCCTCCATGTTGATAGCTATCCAAGACTGCTCCAACAACATGGGCTTCAGAAAACATTCCAGCTTTCCCTGGAATCCCATCTTGTACTTACCAGCTCTACTCTATCTTTCTTACCTGTAGGAGTTTGTTTCATAGACATCTCCCAGATGAGGTAAGAAAAAAAATCTAAAATTTTCATGCAAAAATAAAAAATGGTTGGGATCATCACTTTCAAGTTTCAAAGAGGTGACACCTTATTCCTAAGGGATAATTCTAGAAGATCCTCAGCTCCAGGATCTAGAGATGAGAAAGAAAGATTTGATACAAAATTTGAGGGTTGTTTTCACAAAATCCAAATGAAGGAAAGTAGAAAAGGCGTTTGAAGTAAAGTATCCAGACTCAAAGATTCCCCAGAAAGAGTATGATAGAATTGGGTTCTTCTTTTGTTTTTATGAAAATTGTAGATCACTCAGCTGTACCAATTTAATCTTCAAATCTGAAGTCCCTTTTTCTACTGGAGATTTTATCAAGACTTTGAAGAATATGCATTGTTTGGGGTTGTGGTATTCAGGTATTCTGGTATTATTTATTACTGATTCTGTTCTGCTCTTAACACTCAGATTCTTTCACCTTAGCTGACTGCCCTTTGCAGTTTATTTCTTTTTTTGTCTGTACCTCACTTCCAGTTGGCATTGAAAAATGCGTGCTAAGTTTTCCAGATGAGATGACACAGTCTCGGGAAGCTATGGCCATGGCTAGTCTATTATCGTCTGTCGCATGCAGCCTTATGTAATAGATAGCTAGAGCTCAGCTTTGGTGGTGGTAACAGCCTTGGGACATGTGGATGCTCACGTTTTATCAAAAGTCATACCAGATCCTATTTTAAAATCTCTTTTGTCAGCTCTTTGACAGTTTTGAGTTTCATACAATGTGTTTTGATTATATTCACCATCCCTGTGTTCGTCCCAGATCCAATCCTCACCTAACATTGTGTCCTTCATAAAAAATTTCTTCCAGACCAATTTGTGCTGCACAACTATTCTTAGATGTGTGGGTCTTCCACCAGAGCATGCAATTTTATCTATCTATTTATCTATTTATTTTTAGCATGTATATTCTTTCTTCAAGGTATACATCTTTATTCCATATTGACAGTCCATGCTTACAGCTAAGATTTCTTACAGACACCTTGGTTTCTTTATTCATTTAAAATGTAATTTTCCAAAGAAAGAGTATCATCACCTAAGCAGAGTTTGACAATGTCGAGGCTAAGGAAAGTCAGTGCTAGAAAAGTAAGAAGGGTGGTCAGAAGAAAAAGAGACTTACTTAAGTTGATGAGGTTCAGAACTTATATTCTCTCTTACAGAGAATTTTCCCAGGTAGGATTTTTTCCCCAGGAGCTTCTCTCTTTATGTGCACACTGCACTGAGTTAGTAGTGGTGAGTAAATGTGGAGGGAAGGAGATATTAACTTCTGGAGCATTTGAGACTGGAGGGATACTGTGTAAAGATGAAGCCATAGAATCTTACAGATAGCTATGTTTTATCACTACTATTTACTCATATTCAGTGAAAAAACTGAAAGTACCATATAATCATATAACAAGTGCAATTATATAAATAAAGAATTCAAAGAATGAACTATGTCTTTAGTTCTACAGGGCCATTAAAAATCTCCCTAAGGATCAGAGGCAGTGCATTGGCTAAGAAGCTTGTTGTCATTAACTTTATGTTGCTGTAATAAATTCCTTGACCAAAAGCAACTTGGAGAGGAAAGAGTTTATTTGACTTATATAGCATGAGTTACAGTCTGTTGAGAGAACCTAAGGCAGGAACTCAAGACATGAACTCAGTTGCAAGAAGTAAAGCAGTACCATAGAAGAACTTACTACTGCTTATTGGCTTGTTCGCTAATGGCTTTCACAGTTTGGTTTTGCATATACCCAAGGACCACCCCATCATCAATGGATAAAAGTCCCATAGGCTTGCTTATAGGCAAATTTAATGGAGGCATTTTCCTCAGTTGAGTTTCCTTCCTCTGATGACTCTAGCTTGTGTCAAGTTGACAAAAAGTTAAACAACACAAAGTCCATTCAATCAAACGCTCTTTTTCATGCATGCATGGGTAATCTCATTGAAGATGCAAGATTTGTTGCTTGTGAAAGAAGAATATTTAAGAGAGTACAGCTAGGCTTACCCAGATTTTCCCAAAATAATGGACACTGTAAAGCTATTCCTCACATAGGTGGTGAAACTCCTGCTCAGTTTGCATGTTAATGGTTTCCACCTCTAAGACAAGTACCTGAGATATCAACCTAAGGAAGGTAAGACTGGTGTTGGCTTATGGCTTTTGAATTGTCAGTATGTGTTGGCTGGTTTCATTGATTTTGGCCTAAGGTGAGGTGGGCACCATGGTGAAGCAGCCATGACAGGGCAGAGCAGTTTATTTTAGGGGAACTGAGAAGTCAGAGTGCCAAAATGTCAAATGATATGGCTCCTATGACTTAGTTCTTACACATAGGGCCCACCTTCAAAAGATTCCACCACCTCCTAATAATGCTTTCAGGTAGTAAATCTGCCAATGGATCAATCTATTGATTAGATTAGAAAGCTCATGGTTCAGTCATCAATGATTTTAACCATGAGGAGAGAAACAAGCCTTCAATATGTTAGCCTTTGGTGGTGGATATGGGAACAATTAAGGTTATGGCTTTTCTATAAAAATTGTGCTTAAAAGAGCCAAACACACACACACACACACACACACACACACACACACACACACACCATTTACAAGTTGCTTGACTTCTAAGCCAAGGTGAAAATAAAGTCATTTTATCCACAGTGCCAATGTCTTCAAGGTTTACAGACAAAAGATATTTTAGTATAACACTATTCTTCACCTTGATATTGAAAAAACATTGACTCAAATATTAGTACTAAATATATGTCAGATAACATATAACAAATATGGTGGGTATAATGGTGGGCAAAAACTGATCCACCGTTGGAATCATTGGGTTAGCAGCGATTTCAGGCTGTTTTCAGCTTGAGATGAGAGGCAATAAGAAAAAAACATGAGAAGTCATAATGCTTGAGGTGAGCTTGATGGACATAAGAGTGGTCTAAGGCCTCCAGGCACAAGTTGCTGCAAAATTCAAGGGACAAAAAAAGTATGTGGAATTACAATTAGAGGTCAAGGAGCAGCAGGTGTGTCAGCAATGTTGGAGCACAGAGAGGGAGTGTGAAATGATGGCAGACGGGAAGAGAAGGCAGGATCTGTCGTACAGTTTTCTGGAAGCAGAATATGGTAGGAAGTTAGACTTTACCCCAAGGGCAAACTGTTGGAACAACTACAAGCAGGGTAATAGCTTGACTAAATTTGCTTGTTTCTTTGTTTGTTGGTGGTGTTTTTATTTTGTGGACAGAGGTTTTCGCTCTGTAGCTTAGGCTGACCCAGATCTCACTAAGTACAAACTCAAACCCATTGCAATTCTCTTGTCTTAGCCTCCCAAGAACTAGAATTAAAGGTTTGAGTCAACCCGTTCACCTAAACGCATCTTTTAGGTATCAGTTTGTAAACAGGATGGGAAGGACAAGAATTGTTCAAGTTCTCTTTAGGAAAGGGTTGGTACTGTAAAAGATTTGTTGAGGGGTAAATACATGGATATAAAGGGAGGAAACTCAATTTAAGATATAGTGAGAAGGTCCTATATTTGCAGCGTTTGATACACAAAAGAGAAAGAAATCCAGACTTGTAAAGGACAGACTTATTCGAAATTGTTATTCAGGAGTGTTAAGGTCCAGTAGCAACAGGAGGAATCTCTGGTAATATGATCTTCAAACACAGCAGAAATCAAAAAGAAAGGCAGATTTTCTTTGCTAGGGTGAAGCAGGTAGCTTGCAAAGATAAGCAGGATCTTTGGAGAGGAGTTGGACAAACGAGAAGTAATGATTTGGGTTTAGCAGGAACATGACCTTGCTGTGATTGGTTAATTTCCTGGAGAAACTGATATGGTAAACATGTTTCCCCTTTTATGAGTGTTCAGCTTGTAAATATTACCATTATCTCCTGTAATCCCGCTATTACAACCAAGCAAGGTGAGCGGTCATAGTAACTTCCCTTTAAAACCACAGTTCCAAGGCCTAATAAGAAAAATTCCTGCAGTCGTGCATACATTCACTTACTTGTACATTTAAAATGCACTAATTATAATTCAACACCTTCTCTGTTCAGTCTTTGATTTTGCCACACAGAGGAAGCAAAAGCCAAAGCTTTGGCCCTCATGGGGTTTGAAATCTAGTGGACAAATCGAAAATAGGATATATTTAAAGATATATGCCATGTCAGGCAAGTGGTCGAGAGTAAGGGATAGAGCAGTTGCTCCGTGTTAATGTGTGTAGTGTGGAGGAGTGTGTGAGTGTACCTGTTGACTAGATGCATGCTTTATCATTTAGAAACACAGTGCATAAGTATACTTCTTACACCTTTAAAGTGATCTGTTTGAGAGTAAAGTTTAATAGTTGATCAGTGGTTCCTTCTTCCATCTCCTTTTCTTCTCTTCATGAATCAAGCATTCGTGTTATTTGCTAGGATGTAAAAGTGAGTAGTTTATAGACTTTACCACCTGCCCTTCTACCCACTTAACACCCAATTTGTTCCACAGAAGAGGATGAAAAGATATAGGAAGTGGTCCTATATATACCTCTGCACTGTGGGAGAGTGGGTTTGCACAGATCTGCTAGGATGGGTTTGGCATCTGGCATCACAGAAGTGTCCCATTGATACTCTGGGATCCAAGAGCAGTTCCCGAGTACACTTTAGTAAGTCCAGATAAGAACCGGCCCTGTGTTGTCTCGGCTTGCACTCAGGAGACAAACCCTAAAAACCTACTGATACCAGGAAGGGGCTCCCAGCAGAGCTCCCGCGTTGGTGTTCCTTGCTGAGCTACGTGTGTGTATGTCTGTGTGTGTGAGGGGGGTGGCTCAGTCTGAAGGTGGTAGGCAGGCTCTGGAGGTGTGCTGCTGCAGCTGTGCTGAGGGAGAACTTTGCTACCCAACTCCCATCTCCCACCCCCAGGCAAAGGGGGAAATGAATTTACCAGGAAGCAGCAGAAATGGGGGTAGGGATGGAAGCATTTGCAAATTAATTTCAGAAATCTAGTCTTAGCTATAAACGACAGCTGTGGATTTAATCACTGAAACTGTCTTCCCATTCAGCAACAGCATGTGTCCCCTGAGGGAGAGGGGACATTATCAAACAGTTAAGTCCTTAGAAGCCACTTAGGGGCTGGTTAGCAGTCTGCAGGGAAAGGGGAGGATGGATACTTTGTGGTAGTGCCCTTCCTGTAGTAGGCATACCCCACTTGCTACCACCCCTGCCTCTCCCCAAAGTCTTTGCAAATGACTGCAGTGGATCTGTCAATCAATGAGAGTGTTAAGAAGCATAGTACTATAGGAGTGAAGTTAATGGGGTCAAGAAAAGCCATGTCTCAGGATTGGCCTGGAAGAAGGTAATAGAGCCCTTAATTATTAAGGGGTGAGGGGTTCAGGGGAAATTGTCCTTTTCCATCTGTCACCATCGCAACAGTGACAGCAATGGCAGCAACTTCAGCCTCAAGATGTCCCAGAAGCTGCAATGGCGTGTAATTCCTCAGCACTAACCTGCATCCCTTAACCTGCACCTCTTCCTCCACTCACTGTTCACTGAGCACGTACCGTATCCGCACCCGGGTAAGCACTGGAAATGAAGGAGGAGCACCAGGCTGCACAGCACTTCCCACAGCGTGCTGTCAGTCAAGTGGAAAGGATTAAATGGCATCTCTGATGAACCCAAATCTGGCCCCCAGTCAGGGGAATCGACTTTTATTCTTCCCTTATTCCTAGCCTATGTGGGGCCCATGCAACGGCTTATGTTAAAACTGTACTCCCTTTTCTACCATTTACCTCAGAGACTCCAACCTTACGAAATGATGGCTCTTCTGGCTTCCTTCTGGGTGCCACCAGCCTCAAGATTATGAGATGAAAATAGCTATGCTGTGTCCCCTTGTCTTCCTTTTATGTATGAGCAGACTGAGGAAAAAGGTTAAGACTGAGGTGACAAAGTTGTTTCCCTTTAGGTCCCCACTGTGGCTGGTTGGCAAGATTGGAGTGTGTATGTTCAGAATTTCCTAACTAATGCAATACCTGAGGCAGGTAATTTTATAAAATGAAATGGTTTCTTTATATCCCCCTGTGTTAGCAGTTACAGGACATAGTAGCTGCACTGGCTCAGCTCTGGTGACGATGTCATGGCAAATGGCAGATGGGAAAAATGGGAATGTGTATGACAACAAGCTAGCCCATCTCAGCCGTGAAGCAGACAGAATTTGAGGGTCCGGGCTTGCTCCTTTTGCTGCTCTCTTAGGAATCGTAGAGGCCACAGAAGAATAAGCAATGGTTTGTCCATGAACTACCTCTGTGCTCTATGGACTTCTTCCAAAGCTTCACTTCCTAATACTTCTTCTGCCCTCAATGCTACCCTGGAGGCCACCAGTGCATGTGTTGAATGTGTGTGTGTGTGTGTGTGTGTGTGTGTGTGTGTGTGTGTGTGTGTGTGTGTGTGTGTGTAGTGGGGGGGGGGTTACAAAGCATTCAGACCATTAAAAATTTTATGTGAGTTTTGTACCTCTCACCTGCACCGATCCTGCAGTTATCACTTAGAACTGCGAAGAGGAGGAGAACACAGGTTCCTCTAGGGATACAATTTCCCCTAAGATACTCCCAAATCTCACCCACCCATCTTGCAGTGTTCTGTGGTAGGATTTCCCT
This sequence comes from Cricetomys ansorgei, assembly GCA_026225945.1. Classification (NCBI taxonomy): domain Eukaryota; kingdom Metazoa; phylum Chordata; class Mammalia; order Rodentia; family Nesomyidae; genus Cricetomys; species Cricetomys ansorgei. The sequence goes on from JAMJFZ010002869.1 coordinate 11,841,726, forward strand.
CACCTCTCTGTTCCTCTGTTCCTCTCTACTCAGCAACAAATAGGAAATGAAGAGGGAAGTGAGGAAAGGAATTAGTTCTTTAGCTCAATAGAAAGGTAGAAAGGTATGAAAAGCAATGTATTCAGTTTTCTAGTCAAAGAAGCAGAGAAATTAAAGCCTGTGGGTATAGTAAGGAGTAATATACATGTACAGCTCAGAAGTCATTATATCCTTTGAAGCCCTCATTTTATGCTTCATGCTTTCTTTTTATTTAAACTGTTTTATCGGGATGCAGCTATCCTGAAAGGATGCTGTGTATATGGAATGCATATATACAACATGTTGAGTTTGAAATAAATATACTTCTGTGGAAACAGTACTGATCCTATGCTATAAACTGAGCTGTCACTTCCAAAAGTGCTTCTCGTTTTACTATTGACTATTACTTTTGTGTGTGTGATAAGAACCAATACCATGGTTCCTACACTCTTAGCAAAGTTTCAAGTATGCACTACAGTATTGTTAACTACAAATATTTTAACAGTATGTCTCCAGAAGTTCATTTTACACAACTGAAGGTTTATGTCTTTCAATTCAGCTCCCGCTTTCCGAAAGCTAGTTTAGGTGGGAATGTATCTTATCACCCACAGAAATTCTTCCTAGTCTAGGGAATGTTGAACCACCTGCTGCCTTGTTTAGTAGTGAAATTGTTGGAAATTTTTATTGCATTATTCATTTATTTATTATATACTAATTGCATTATGGGTTATTTTAAATAGAGAAATCCCTTCAATTCTGATGTCTTGGAACTCTGACTTGAATTCTGATGCCCTGCAGTCTATCCTTGACTGTGGTGCAGCTTCATTTCAACAAATCAAGTTATCACCGTAGCTAATTATTTCCCTGTGTTGTTTCCTGTGAGGTTTCTCTCTCCTAGCTGGCTTCCCACAGGAACTGACAGCATCTGGCAATGGTTTACGTCCAAGTTATCATCTAGAATGTCACAGGAGTATCTGAAACCACAACAGTTTTGGACAAATCAAGACACCACAGGGAAGCACACATGAACCCATCAGCCTTCTCCAGAACTTGGCTGTACAGCAGGTCATGTGGCAAGTACACCATGAGCCAATAAATGGTCTCATGCCAGATTTTGTCAGTGTCACTATTTGCCCCAGAGCTTGCATTAGGCTCTAAATAACAATAATGAGGAAATTCAATTAAGAATTATTTCAGAGACATGAAAGGCAATTACTGTAAATAGGGGAAAATCAGCTATATCGCCTGCATACGTGTAACTACCTTGTTTTGCCTAAACATTAGTTAAGCAACATTAAATTTAAAGAGTGCTTCCATTAGCTTCAATTATCTTATGATATAGTGATTATTATAACTTTGACCAGATTTTCTATCAGGGGTAAGAGAAAATATGGCCAGGATGTGGCTGATAACTTCATCACAAATCCCTCATGTCCTCTAAGAATTATGACCATAAATGAAAACCCATCCTTGACTGATACTTTTCTTACTCTATTTTGCAGGTAATGAATGTTTATAGGCAAATGAAAGTTTAAGTTTCTCTTCATAAAAATTCATCACAGTTAACTGCCTTCAAATAGACTCCAAGGATGAGAATGCTGCTCCTTCACTTACAAAGTCCTTAATTTTCTATTTCTTGCCAATAAACAGCTTAGTTAAACACCAAGAAGTAACATTAACCAACTCATTATTTAAATTCTACTATCCCCTTTATTATCAGTCACAACCACTTCTTTATATGAGCTGAACTTTATTAGTTTATTGCTCCCATTATTGTCTGACAGAGCAAGATAAATCCTGTGTGATTTTCAGACCCTGAGCATTCATCAAAACAAGGATCTTAGCTTCCTTGCTTAACTGGTGTGATCACCTTTCACAACTGAATACAGCCCCTCAAAGTCTCTGTTTACCTTCCTGAAGAATACATTAGATGGTACTCTGTCTGTTCTGCTCATAGCACTTGTCACTGAGGGACACATTTATTTTCTCACATCTTTTCACCATTTCGAATGTTTGAATTATATTTTTTAAGAAGAAAAAAAAGAGAAACATAATGTCAAGTCCTTGGATGTTAGTATTTAATCAGCATTTCATCACCAGCCTTTGCCATCCATCTTATCTCCCTGAGTGGATTATCTGCCTTACATGGAGTTGACCTTTGTCTATCTGACTAGTTCCAAAGTCTATCTGGATAGCACACAATTTCCCATCAGGCAAATATGGTCAATTGTTTCTTTGACAATTTTAATTAATTATTTCATACTCAATTTCAAATTCATGTGCCCAAGAAAAAATCTTTATCATTTAGAAAGGTATGAAGATTAAGTGTCTGGGCATCTCCCCTAACTGAATATAGTTTAGGATTACTAAGCGTAAGATCAATATGGGGCATACAACCTGTGACCCCAGGACTCATGAGGTAGAGGCAGGGGAACCTGAAGTTTAAAGGTATCTACAACACTATAGTAAGTTTGACACCAACCTGGGACATCTGAGATCCTGTCTCATAAATAGAAAAAAAAAACAGAAAAAAATGCATGGAGAAAACAGACACAGAGGATGAATGTAAACTTGGAAATGAAAATCTATTCTGAAAGACAATGGAGAAATCTTTTAATTGAAGGCCTTTTCACAAGTGTGTGTAGTGAAACCAAATTTAAGTACCGTTGAGGATGTTCTAAGATCTATGTAGGGGGGGTGGAAAAAAAGGGAGCTTTACTGAATCCAACCAAAATAAAGAGAGAACAGCACAGAGACCCTTACATTTGAAGACAACACTGATTCTGGACAGTGAAATCATGATTATTTAAAGTTGAAACCTCAGAGCTTGGAGGAGCCAGTGTATAAGTTGGTAAAATTTTCCTTTACAACAAATTGATAGATTGACACATGTTTCTCAGCTCACCCAGGGTCACTCGTCTGGCAGATGGCAAATCTGCCAGTAGTTCTACTGTCCAGAGACAAGTTTTCAGTGGAGAAAGAGATACCTTCAATTGTCCATGTTTTATACATTCTAATGTCTAGCTTCATTGAAAAGATATGAATCTGGAAGGGATTTATTTGGCAAAATCTGTATCTTTGTTTTAGGCTCCTAGGCTTGCAAATGTCTGTTTTCTAAAGTCATAGTTAATTAGTGGCCAAGTGTTAATGACTTCAATCTCTTACTATCACCTTGCATATGTGTTCAATGACACCCCTCTGCAAATGAATCCCTCTATCGAGTTATATGCTGTACACCATTGTGTACTGAATCATCAAATGGGAAAGGACAGCTTGAGGGTGCAGGATATCTAGGAGACCCCCATTCTGACAACTGCCATGAATTCCACCTAGCCAGCAGCCCTGCAGACTCTGAACCCTGCTTCTGATGGACAGTCTCGGTCTCATACCCAGATGCTAATGGATAAGTTCATAATATTCATTTACTAATGCACAATAAGAAATGAAAGCTCAGGAGACCTGAGGTCTTCTGTCAGCATGACTTGCACTTTTCTTTTTTTTTTTTTTTTTTTTCAGGGAAGCTAAATTATAATCAGAAAGTTGTGCTGTGAGATAGGAATCAGAAAAAGAAAAGAGAAAAAGCAAAGAAGTGTGGGTCATCTTGGGCAGTTTTCCTCAGCTGTGATAGCTTGTTGCTGCTGTCTGCTCTACACACAGCCCTGCTGACAGCACCAGAATACTGTGTGCTTGCCAAGGCGCTGTCTCCTACAGAGAGAGACAGAGCTACCAAACCTGGCTTTGTTGACTCTGTTTCTTTCCCATCTTCCATTGCTAACAAATTCCCCTTCTGATCATTTCTTCAGCTTCATTAAAGCTATCTGTCATAGTATCGCAGAGGTTTTAGCCTAGGAATCATTCCATTTCTTTGAGCTACAGTGCCTTTCCCTCCATTGAATATTAATTTTCTATTATTTTCTCATGAGACAGTCTTACTTTATATTCCTGATTTCCAAGACCCCTTGCTTAGCTTTTTATTCTCAGCTACACAGGGCACAGTGTCAGGTACAGTGATTTGCTTTTCTGTAAATACTGAAAGGATCAATTTTCTGCTTTTTTTTTTTTTTAAACAGGTGTTGGATCTCATTCATAGCTGGGGGCATGCTTCATAACTCCTATTTTTTATTTCAACAATTGAACATCTTTGGTTTAGATTAAAGTTGTTTTCTAAGAAAGTATGCATTACAGTGAACATAAAGGGAGTTGCTGGATCAGACAGGACTGGATCCAAATCACAGGTCCAGTATTTCCTTACCTCTGACCTTCAAGTCCTCCCTGTGAATGTAGTATTCCTCAGTCTACTTCTAGGGATTATAAAGCTTAAGCGAGATTAAATGCATTGATTTATTTAACATGCATAGTGCAAACTCAATAAACATTAATTTATTCCTACTGCTCTGTTTTATGAAAGAGAGATATGTGCATTCTGGAAAGGACTGGTCTTTCTGACAGCTAAAGCTATAGGTCATGGTATGTTAGAGAAAATGAAAGATTTTCAGGGGTCACTAAACTCAAATGCTGCTAATATCCTCTAAGCCATAAGCAAATTTTTGTGTAAATTGAGGAAAGTTGTTTTTTAATCAAGTTAGAAATGACATAGATTGTTGGTACCCTCCCTGTGTCTCATTATAATCACACACACACACACACATACACACACACACATACACACACACACACACATACACACACACACACACACACATACAGACAACACACACACACTCACACATACTCACATTAAAACACACACATATACACATATATACACATACACCCCCCCATTCACACGTATACAATGCTCATATAACACTGCATTGCTCTAAGTGAGAATGTACAGAGACCTTTATGCAATTCACAAAGTTATGCTCTTTGCCTGGAGCATATAATAGCGTGTTGACCTTCAGCAGGAGAATTCTTACAAAGGAGGTACTCTGGAGACAAAACCCCAGTGCTCTGTTACCATAGGATGATAGCAGATTGCTGACTTTACAAGCCTCTCTCCACATCTTGATGTGTCAAAATGAGAGGTCCTGAGCACAGATATTTCTCAACACCCTGAGCAATTGTACCATTTGACCTTGTCTAAAAATGAGAACTGGGAAGCTTGTTTCATGTAAGAACTCTAGGTAGTGTGAGCTAATAGAATGGTCTGTAAGTGAGGGTGCACATCCCTATACTTGTGCAGTGTGTGGGCAGCTTCATATCATTTTCTCCCTAAACATTTTTCATATTCAGTAGCTTTGATGGGAAAGGTGATGGGGCAGCATGCTCATATCCTCCAAGAGTACTACCCTCTAAGCATATTGGTCAGAGAAAGTGTTTCGTGGTTGTGTGGTTGTTAAAACTGATGAAAATTAAATATGGAGCATAAAAGTCATGTCTCAACAGATACACAAAGCTAAGCAGATGCCCGGTGCTAGCCTGCATCATGATCCCTGGATGTTAAAACCTACTTTTGCTTCTGCTATATTGTAAGCATCCAGTTCAAGTATAAACAACATATTTTAGAGAAGAAAGCTAGGTACTAGTGTGTTAAGTTAGTTCCCATGATGCCCAAGCTTGTAAATGACAGAAGTAAGACGACATAGATTGAGAATCCAATGTTCTACACTCCAGCACATTGTCTCTCTGACCAGGTTGTGTGTGGTCATCAGGGATCAGAAAACATAGTCTCATACTCTTTGTGAGTGGGAGTCAGTCTTATAACCTCTGCTGCCCTCAGCTCCCTCACCGTGTGTGTGTGTGTGTGTGTGTGTGTGTGTGTGTGTGTGTGTGTGTGTGTTCAGTATTCAGCAGGGAAAGAACGAACAGTGAACTTAACCTCTGAAGTAATCTGTGGCATGTAGTAATAGAAGAATGAATATTCATTTTTTTGTGTCCTCAATTTTTATTTTGGTGCTATTTTCAGAGCCCCCCAGAAGGAATTCTCCTGCTTCCTTTTGTAGAAGTGAATCTTCCTTTTCTCCTTCCCTTTCTTTCTTTCTTTCTCCTCCTGTCCCATCCTTTCCATCCCTTCATCCCTCCCTTCCTTCACTCATTCCTCCCCCTTTGTTTTCTTTCAGTAAGTCACTGTGTAGTCCATACTGGCCTCAAAATCCAATCCTCCCTCCTCCATCACCCCAAAACTGGGATTACTCATCTCCCTTTTCCTCCTCCTACCTCTACCTACACTCTCAGGGATTTTTGTTTGTTTGTTCAGTGTTTCATTCTGATGAGTTCTATAGAATATAGCATCCCAACCCTACTTTGGAAACTCTTTCATTTTTTCAAACCACCCAGCCAATTGCTCTGAAATTTGAAGCTCACCCTTCTGGCATAAAGCATCCTCTCTTAATTTGAGAATTGCTTCTCCGTTTGATGATCTTCTCTGCTTCCTCTGTTTTCTCTTCTTATGCCCTTGTGTCTCCTTGCCACACACGACTGCATCCAAAGGTTTTTCTCACTGTGGAGCTTTCTTCCAGTTCGTTTTGGATCCAGTCACTGATCTATGATGAGCATTCTTATGAACACCCTTTCATTTATACATCAAATAACACCTGAGTTCTTGTGGTATAATTAGGTAAAGGGCACATTTCAGGGAGGACATAGGGGAGGGACACTGAGCATCTTCCACTTTTGTTCTCTTTTTCCAATTTAATTTTATCTGACAGTTATATGCTGAATTCTCACTGTTTTGGGTGATGTGTTAATTTCAGATGATATAAAATTGAATAAATACAAACCCTTTGGTTTACAGGACCTTCGAGCATGACTATAGCACTTTAAGAGGAGTAGAGAGCTTCAAGTCAGGTCAGCCTAGGAACTGAGAAATACAGATTGGCTAGGAGATAGCCATAGTAAAGAAATAATATGTTCCCAGACCCAAATCAAAGCAAAGGTGTGTCATAAGGAAAATCATATGGTCAGAGGGTAGAGATCAAAGGGGGATGCTGGCAAGGCATCAGGTAGGAAAGATTGCCATGAGTTTTATAAATGAGTGAGGGGTTGCACCCTCAAGATAATAATGAGGACCTGTGGAAGAATTTAAAAGAGACACTGGTGTTGTATGCAGTTTATTTGAAAGTGATCACCATGAATTAATAGGATGAGTGGCAGGCAGTAAGTAGGGAAACACCTAACACAGTTAAAAGGCCACCTTAGACACAAGTAACTACTACAGAAATAGAAGCAATTGAACAGGTTAATATTAGAGTTTAGAAAGGAGAATATATTTTGTTAATTCACCTGTGAAGAGCGACAAAGAAAGGAAAATCTAAGTGCCTACCCATGCATTGCTTTTGAGAGCTGATTAGATCAACTGAGTTGAGCTACAGTTATGAACATACAGAGCTATGGCTGACAGAACCTTAGCTAGTAATTAATAACAGTCTGGGTATCTTCATCCAAAACAATAAGCATACTCTGAATATCAGACAATGCAGCAGAATTATACTCTGGGAGCAGATGAGAAGGGGTCCTGCAAAGCTTAGCTTCTGACTTTGCTAGGCTAAAATACAGTGTACAAAATGGGTCCACCAAGCTCTGAAATTGCTCTTTCTCTACTATTTTTCACAGAACACCAAATGAGAGTCTGGCCACATTCTGTTAATCTCCCTTAGAAACTTTGGAGGGGGGAGACCAATGATTTCCTGGGGAAGTAAACCAATTAATTGCCAAGTGGGCTGAGCATTGACTTCCTTCTGGTTCTGTGTGGGCTCCCTGATGGATGGCCACAGGCCATGTGGTAAAGAGATGGCTCTAGAAATGTGCAGAAACTATTGATTCCCAGTTGACGAATGAGGACCAAATTCAATCTAACTGGCCAATCAGAATTTATCATTTGCCCCAAATAATGCCCATTGATTGCCCAGCACTATTATTAAGAAAAGTTTCATGCTCCTTTCACCTTTGTTGCCCTTCATCCATGTCCTCAGATCTCTCCCGATTTCATTTTTAGTTAAGCATTGATTTATTAAAGCCCATTGATTCCCTAGCCTTATTGTTTAGACACTTATTAGCCCTCCCCATGTGTATGAGACATGGGGTATGTAATTCTACAAATGCAAAGAAGAGAACTATTTTAGCAGAAAATTTGAAATATAAGGCTAGAGTTATAGGGGAGAAATCAGCTCTGTGTTTTTGTTTTGTTTTTTGTTTTTTTCTTGTTTACTTACAGTCTCAAGTGCACCTGTGTCAGTCCTCTGGAAATATAGAAATGGCTTGGCAGAGGTTGGCTGCACAAGGAGTCAGAAACATCCAAATTCCATCCATCTGGGGTTCTCCTCTCCATCTTCCTGTCTAAGTCCAAGAAGCTGGTGCAACAGTATACTAAAGCATACCTTGCCTGGCTTGTGACACCAGAACTGTCCACTTCCTAGGGAATATTAGAAGGGGAATATTTCCAGAATTACTCTGTTCCATCCCATCAGAAAATTATCTGAAAGTTTGGAATCCTCCAGAAATCTATGCATGAAGATTAGGCTATGTAATTAACCCATAGTTAATTTTTGCCTGCAAAATCCCCACCCAACCCCCAGCCTTTGAGAACAGTCCTTTTCTAAATAGATCAGTAGGTTTCCTTTTCTGGGATGTTATGGAAGGTTAATAATAACCCATTCTACCTGGTCCATACCCATGAGTTAGCCTGAAGGATATTTATAGGTTCATGTTTAAGGTTTGATCAATGTCTGGCAGACATGGGATTTGTGCCCTATTGTTCTAAGTTTACCTCTCAGAGCAGATGATGTCGTCAGGAGGTGGGTTTATCATTCTCTGCCAGCCCCTGTCTTAGTCACTTTTCTGTTGTTGTGAAGAGAACTATTTGACCAAGACAATTCTTATGAAAGAAAACATTTAATTGGGGGCTTGCTTATAGTTTCAGAGACTAATTCCATTATATTCATGACAGGGAGCATGGTAGCAGGCAAGCCAGCCATGGTGCTGGATATACATGAGAGCTACATCCTGATCTGGAAACAGAGGGTGGGGGAGGTCTGAGTCTGGCATGGGTTTTGAAACCTCAAGGACTATCCCTGGTGATAAACTCACTTGGGTAAGGTCACACCCATTTCAACAAGGCTGTTGCCTTCTAAACTTTTCCAAGTAGTGACACTCCTTGGAGACTGAGTATTCAAATGTATGAGCCTATGGGGGCCTTCCTATTCAAACCGCCACTACCCCAAAGGGTTCATTTTATGTTTCAATATGACTGACATTTGAGATGACCCATGATATGGGTTTTTCCCCCACTATGAGACCCTGATCATTTGCAGAGCAGATCCAGTTGATATACCCTCATCCATGAAGGAGTAAAGAATTCCTTAGGCTGGGGATGGTCAGTCACAGGAATTCAATTTATGGTGTCTCATTTGTGTTGTTATAGGTGATCTCGCCATGCTTCATGTATGGTGATGCTATGAACAAAGACAGTCAAACTAGGGAGCTGGAGTAAGGTGTGATGTGTCTTTTTAAAGAAAACACGCTGAGCTGGTAATATAAGATTAATATAATGTTAAGGCAGTTGAGGAAGTTCTCTGAAAACAAGGCCTTGATGAGGTATTCAGAGATGTTAGATTAAGGGCAGTCAATCCCAAGTTCCCTAATAACAAACAGTATGGTCCTTCAGCCCCAAACTTGTAGATGTTAGAACTTGGCTAGGCATGCTGACCTTAGTCATCCATGTGCTTCTGGGGGAATACTCCTAAAAACCACATGTGCTGTTGCCTTACTGTGTTTCCTTGTCTCTTCATATGTGGTGAATATGGTTCCAGAATTTTGGGTCTCTTGCCAGGCTCTCCTGGAGCCAATGCTCCCAGAGCTTTGCTAACCAATGCTAGCCCTTCCTTCTTTGTCTTTGATAGCTCGTTACTCAAAGACCCCAGGGGAACAGTTTCTCAGAATCCTGCCACAACAATTCTGCAATATTGAAAATATATTAAGCTGACATTAAAGAGTGACAGATATAATTCCTACATGAGAGGGGGGCAGTTCTGTCATGCAGCTTAGCTCCAGGAGAGACAGTAAGAGCTGTTAGGCTCTCGGAAGCCTCTTAAATAACAGCAATCCCAGGCTTTGGCTGTGATACCAGTTAGGCTCAAGGCTTTTCTCCTTGTTGCATTTTGTTTCTAACGCTCTTGACAGCTTCACAGTTAATGTCTATACTATGGTTTCTGTGGCAAGGAAGAAATTGCAAACAAGCATTCAGATGATGCCAGAGTTAACCTGCGGAGGCTAAGGTGGCAAAGGAAATTAGCTGCCTTGCATAGCCTACCTGCTTCCTGGTGAAATGGCAAAGGGCTCTTTTTCTTCCTTATATGCAGAAATAATTCAGGTGCAGATAATTAATTATGATGTTGCCTTGGTGTGATGATGGACATTTGGGGATACACTAGTTCAAGGGAAGGATCTAATAGCTATCCCCCCCTTTTTTTTTACCCTCCCTGCCCTGCCTCCTCCTTCTTCACTCTCTTAGTTTTTATAGTGTTTTGTGACCCTCACTTTATTTTTATGACCAGTATTTTTCAAAACCTCACAGTTCTTAGACTACAGGGCATTTCCCAACCTTGGTACTGTGGCTATGAGTGTTATAAAATGGCAAACACACGCACTCCTCCTAACAAGGCTATATTCCTATTCTTTCATAAGTGCTGGCTGCTTCTGGGAGAGACTGTGCCTGTCTTGAAGTAGAGGGAGTAGGAAATGCATGCAGAAGGTAAATGGGGAAAGGTCTTTGTGAACGAGGCTCTTCCCTCATACTGTGGCCCCTAAAACAGCAACACACCTGGGAATCTGGTAGAAACACAAACTTTGAGGTGCCACCAGACCCAACCAGTTTTATTATACATAGTTTAACAAGACTTCTAGGTAATCCATTGCCCCGTAAGAGCTGGAGAGGCCCTGGGAGCAGAGTGTAGAAGGGCGAATTCCAAAACTCTAAACAGAAGAGTCTTAGTTATTAGGGAAAGCTGTTAGCTATTCCACAAACAGAAATTCATCTCTGCAGAGGCCAAAGTCAACAACTGGCAAATGAGGAGTATCTGTGACACCCATAAGAAGTTGTATTTATGTACATTTGCACCAGTTTTCACAGTTTAAAGGAGTGTTTGTTTAGAAAGGAAAGAAAAAAACAGTGTCATTGGGCAAACATTTATTTAGGACTTCTATGACAAGCATCAGGGATAGCATGCAAAGAGAGCATGAAACCCTCTCCAGGCATTTACAGGGAAGAAGATAATCAGTAGATATTGATGTTAAAGGCTCTGTAGGGGTTTTTAAACACCGGGGCCTCCTGAGGTTTAAAATATTAACCTGACACTTGAAATATGACATGTAGATCTGGGGAAGGCATACTAGACAGAAGCCAGAGCCCAAAAAGCTCTAGTCTTTGGCTCTGTTTTTATTGGCTAGAAAGTACAACAGAGTAGAGGGGTGGGTGTGGTGAATCTGCTTCAGTCCCTGTAGTAGTTTCATAGTTTCTTGGTTATTGATTTACTCTCAGGGCACAATGAAGTTGTCCAGGGTCTCCCAACAGAGTTCTCATCAGGGTGTTGTGACTGTCCATGCACTGACTACATTAAAGAAAGCAGATTGCACTGTAGGTGAGGAGACATACTCACTGTTTCTTCCATGGTGACAGTGTCCTACAGACTGTACCTTTAGACACAGGACCCCAGAAACCACATGCTCATACATAACTCTCTCCTTAAACGATCAGAAACCATGGAGAAGGAGGAGGCTGGAGTTTGGGTAATAGCCTTTAAAGTAAATTTTCTCCAAGTCCAACTGGCCATGGTATAGTGATAGGTATGCGTTCTTACTCAACAAGCAGTCACAAGTCCCAGATATAGGTTGCTATAGGTACTGGGACAATGCAACGAGCAACACTTCTCTGGCATTTACCTTTGGGGTTGGGGGTTGGGAACCTCATTGATTTTTCATCATTGTGTCCTTTATTCCACAGATATAGTCACTACTCAGGCTTTGGGCTATTTAAAGCATCTCTCTTCTTCCTTTGTGGCTCAAGCTGTTGTCACCTTTACCATAAGATATGTTACCTGAAAAGGCTTTTAAGAAGATTCAATCTATTTTCTCCTGTCCCTGTAGATGTAAAGAAGAATTCTCCATTGCCCAATAGCATTATTCTTGGATGCTCTCAGTAAGTAATGATGACAGTGACTGCTAAGATTGAATGCTTATTCTGTGCTAGATACGGCTCCTTCACATGTGATTGGTTCAATCAGTCCTCACAAAATATATATAAACAGCATTTTATAAAGGAAGAAATGGAAGCTTTGCACAGTAGAAAACTTATCCAGAGCTGAGGGTCAAATATGAGTTTGAGCTCTTGTAGTGTGTGGGCCTAGGAAGGTACTTTACACACTGGTCTTCTCACAGAGAAGCCAAAGGCTGAGAGTTCAGTGGCATGCCATACTCTAGATCAAACTTTGGAACTTCTATTACTGTGATGAAATACCATTTCCAAAAAGCAAGTTGGTGAGAAACAGTTTTATCTGGCTTATACTTCCACACTGTAGTTCATCACTAAAGGAAGCCAGGGTAGGAACTCAGGGCAGGAACCTGGAGGCAGGAGCTCATGCAGAAGCTATGGGTGGGAGCTGCTTATTGGCTTGCTTCCCCCGGCTTGCTCAGCCTGCTTTCTTATAGAACACAGGGCCACCAGCCCAGGAATGGCACCACCCACAATGGGCTGGGCCCTCTCCATTAATCACTAATTAAGAAAAGGCCTTACAGCTGGATCTTAGAGAGGCATTTTCTCAATTGAGGTACCATTCTTTCAGGTAGCTCTAGCTTGTGTCAAGTTGACATAAGGCTAGCCTGCACATGATTGATAGATAGATTAAGAGGCAGAAAAAAAATCTCAGAGAATGAGAATTGATAATGTCCAATTCACTATTAATTGATTGCTTTGACTTCTAAAGATTAAAAACTAAAGACTAGGGATCATTAAAATCATCAGGCTTTTTTGTTTGTTTGTTTGTTTGTGTGTTTTTGAAGCAGGAGGAATTCAGGACTTTGAACACCAATAGAGAACAGTTGGTTCAGGAAAACTTTGAAGCAAGATAGAGAAATTATTTAATTTGTCAAAGTAGAAAGTCAGCAATTAGAGCTTAGTTGGTGTTTTTCTGACTGGTTAAGTCTTGTTTTCCTATGCTAGATGCAATCACACTGAGCTGGGTTTTGCTTTGCTTGGGTAACACCTGCAGATATTTAAATACAGGGATGGACTCACATCATTTAAAATGCCACACTGGTCCTCTTAGTAGAGAAGCCAGAACTGAGGAGATAAATGCTTGTCTAGCATGTGCCATACTTACTCTGGATCAATCCTTCTTTCCTCTAAAAATAGATAGACAAATGATTGACAGTTAGATAGATAAAAGCCAGGGAAAAGCATCTTTTGAGACAATGAGAATGAATAATGTCCATTATTGCCCATGTACTCCTACTCTACTGTGGATGTATCCAGCCCCACATTTCCTCAGTTCTGGGCACCCAGGCTTTCCCCCATTTTCAAGGTCTTGCTCAGTTTCTTCCTGTTGCTGAGCTTTGCACTTGTCATTCCCAATGTCTGGGGTGTCTTTTTGCTTTTGCTTTATATGTTTTATCCCAACAGAAACTTTCATCTCAATGGAAAATGAATCACCTGACGTCTCTACTAGATAACTTGCATTTTAGGTTTTATTATTCCCGTATACCTTTTCATGTCTGTACTTATGAAAAGTGTAAAGTCTCTAACTTAGTGAGGTCGATTTCAAAGGGTCATTTGCATCCTCATTACCATCAAGTGTGGCCCAAGAAGCACAAATTCTCCAACCCAGCCCCAGACCTACTCAACCAGAGATTCTGCAGATGGATAGGGCCCAGAAATACATGCTTACTAAACTGTTCTGTTGGTCCTCAGGCACACAGGAGCTAGGAACTCCTGTGTCAGTATGCACCCTTAACTTGAGCCTTACCTTGTGTCTTTTTCCCCTCATGGCTATAGATCCATCTAGACAGAGATTGAGCAAAAGAACTGAATAAAGAAGCCTTTACTTCTTAATTGCTATGGATTGTTCATTCAACTAATAGTTTCAGGCATGGATGAATGAGCTTGTTTGACTTTGTGACATCTTTTCAGAGAAGAATTATTTTTATTTTTACAGATTAAAATAATGAGAGGCTTTCATAGTTCTAGGGACATTCAGACATGGATTTGGCTGGACCAGTGAATTTGCAAGTTTTCCCTTTGGAGAAAATGTCCACAATGATACAGGCATTGCTGCACAGTGTCTTTGTTAAGTAGATTCCATTACCATTTAATGGGTAGAGTTGAAGAATAAAGGTATCTGTGCACCATCAGAAATGAACCTGCTTTCCTTCCTCCTTTACTAAAGCATTTATTGATGATACTGTACCACATGCTCCTGGGGGAACTTAAATGAATACTGTCCTCAAAGACCATATATTATCTTGATGTCTGCCTGCCTGTGGTGTGTGTAAGCATGAAAGCCTGTTGTGGATTCACATTTTTATTCAAATGTCAAGGAGATAGTGGTACAAAAATTATAATACAAGGTACTTTCACTTGAAAATATAGGTGATGCATTTTCATGAATTTGGGCATGGGAATTTTGAATACTATTTCTCACAAGGCTTGCCCATATCAGCGTAGGGGCATCTTATTTCTCATTGCATTTTTTACTCAAAGCCATTTAGGGTTATCTTAGACAATGTGTATAAGTACTAATTATGTGGGAAGTATAATATCCAAGGAAAATCAATTACACATTTTCAACACTCCAAAATGGTTCATCTTAGAGTGGAAGTTGGGTTGTATTTTCTTTTTTAAATCATTTACTTCATTTCTCTCTCACTCCCGCTTTTAAAAATTGCCTTTGTTTGAAACAAAACAAAACAGAAAAACAGCTGTACTCGGCAGCTGGTTTGGAATTATGGCATTGAGGAACCAGGGAATTTAAACAATTAACAGCTATACATAGATCCAGTTCCAGGATGAGTGCATTTAATGGTGTGCCACCAGCCTAGTCCATGCGATAGGCTGATTAAAATCTTATTTACGTTTCTGCCAGGTTCTTATGCATCCTGTATCTCTTCTTTAACTTCTATTTGGTTGGTTATTGGATTTGTTTGAGGGCAATAAGATTTAAAAGAATAGTCCATCTTCTCAGCTGATACCAGTTTTAGTTCATATTTACTCCGAATTTGAAAATTAGCTTCAGAAGCTCATGAAACTGCCTATCTCCATGTTGAACATACTCTGCATCTACCTTAAAAATTACTCAATCTTAGGAGTGATAATGCAGAGTTTTTCACTGGGTATTATAGTTGGATTTGTCAATGACTGAATACCTCCAGTGTCACTGAGAAAGCTGGATATCAGCAGAGTCATAGAGTCTATCTTGGAGACACCGAGACTCCAAGTTTCACAAAGAAGACATAAATGGTGGCTGCTAAATGCTTTGATGAAAATTTGAATTTGAAGTGCAAAATGGTTGCTGGGTTGGATCCTGGAGCTGTAAGAGAATAATGGTAAACAGTGAACTTTGAAAACCTTCTTCAGTATAGTCAATGGAATTGTGTTAATGCTGATTTCATACTTTTGAAGAATGTATCATAGATTCCCATAGACTTAGTGCTTTTAATGCTCCTGTGCTATTTGTACCCCACGTCCACCTTGGAGGATTTTGGCCGAGTTGACTGACATTTGCAATTGAATTTGTCTATTGTGGATCAAGGCTTGCAAAGCAAACATGGACTTTTGAAGCAGGTACTGAGATTGCATTCAGAGAATGTGATACCTGCTTGCTCCTTCATAATTGTGCAGCCCTGGGTCAGGTTCTTCATCTATACGATGGACTTATTGTTTTGCTTGTGCAGATAATGGTACTACTCATCGTAAATTTAAAATGAAAAAGTGCTGTGCAATCCCTATAATTGCTGTGCTTGGGAAATGTGCAAGAGGCACCCTAAAGCTCTCCATCCATGACTCTCAGTCTTTGACAATCCAAATTCCTCCTCCTTTGTTTCATTAAAAACAGAGGCCAGTCCTTCCTTGAAAACATAACCAAATATGTGCTTTAGCCCCTTCTGGTGGTTAGCCCATGTGTTGCCACTATTTCTGGGCCTTAACCTTGTGGCAAAGAACAAATCCAGATAGCTGTTTATGAATTTCAGTAGCTCTATTCAAAGCTCCACCTTGAGGGCAGCTCTATCCATTTTTCTTTCTTATGGTCTTACAACAATAGCGTTCTGCTAAATGTGTCATTTTCTAAGGATGCTCTAATGCTTTCACCCATACACCTCCAGGGTTTACTTTGTCACTCTCCCGTCTTCTGCTTTATGTCAGCATGCTAGCTTATAGTGGGAGGAAGAAAAATCTTACTCTAGCTGAATTGTGCCCTGACCAATGTCTCTAATGAAGAGATATAGCCATGGATCCTCCCCAGAGGGAAACCATCATACAGTTCAGTTCTGTCTTCTTTCATTTTCTTCTCTCTTGCCCATCTCAGCCACGCTGCTGACTCAGGAAGGAGGGGACTTCAACAATTAATTTACCTCCCCCTAGCCTTGGCTTTCTTCCACTGGATGCAAGAGAATATGTACTCTCCCCCAAACTTCACCCACAATGCAGATGTACAGGGAGGAGCTAGTCATCCAGAGCAGCTGTGAGCATTTGAAGATCAGAGGGTGGCTGAACACAAGACACTTTGTAATTGGAGCGGGTAGAGTAATGGCTCCAAGTTCTCATTCTCTAAGCCATCATGCCATTTGGTGATTTTAGAGAGCAATGATAACTAATACTATGTGTATGTAGCATTTCTTGGGATTTTCCCAACAAGACCAGAAGATGCTATTCCTTAGAATATTTTTTTTTCAGAGAAAGAAAATGGGGCTTAAACAGTTTTCCTAGGTGAAAGCTCACAGCTATGGGAAGCAGAAACCATTTTGCCCACACCAATAGATAGCCGAGTACTGACACTCAATAATCTTTTCTCCTGACTGCTCTTCATTCACATCACATAGCATTCATCAATCTTTACATATAATTTTTCCCCCTGGAGATTCTGGAATTGGCCTCACATTGCTTCTTTGCTCTGACTCTAAGCAGTCATTATTTCTTGATTAGGGTTGGCATAGATGATAAATCCTATTTTCCATTCAGTGAATAAATGTTTAAAGAAAGAATGGAGAAAAAAATCTCTGGGCTGAGACAGCCAAAGGAGAGCGTCACATGAGGAGTAGAAATTCAACTCTGCCTTGGAAGAATGATACAGGGTCTAGATCAGTAGAGGTAATTGTGATGGTAACTTAATTACTGGGTTTTTTTTCCTAGCAGCTACTTCTTGACACTGGGTAATGTTAGTCCACTTGTAAAGCCCATAGCAGAGCTGGCAGATGCTCAACGAGAACTTGAGTTTAAATACTTATGAGTGTTGAAGCCTGAGTGTTTATGTCATGAGCACACATAGAGAGGCCAGAGGAAGATGCTCTCTCCTTCTGTTAATCTCTAATTTGTTTCCTTGAGACTGGGTCTCTCACTGAACAAGAAGCTTGCTGATCTGGCAAGCTGATAGATTCCCAGGATCTGCCTTTATCTGCCTTCTAGTGCTGGGGTTACAGGCACCTGTAGTCATGCCTAGACGTTTACATGGATGCTGGGGATTTAAACGCAGGTCCTGATGCTTGCAAGGCAAGCGCTCATATGGAGCCCTCTTCCTCAGTCCCTCATGAGCCTTAGCAAATGGGTTGGGTTTAACACACATGATGTGTTTGTCCATGTGGAAAATCGGTGTAGGGACGTGTGAAGTATCATGTCTTGGATAACAGTAGGTGAAACACAAAATTCTAATGAGACCTTGGTTATGGACAACTGTTTCTTCTTTTCAAGGAGCTGATTACCAAACAGAGAAGTTAAGAGCCTGTAATAACATATTTGGAATTTTCTGAGCTATGCAAGTTGCATATAAATCAAAGGCATTACAGCTCATTTTGTTACATTATCCAAGTCAGATGCCATATCTAGAATGGGAGAAAGGAAATCAATCATCAAAACCATCTTCATTGAGAAGTCAGCAGTAGGGAAAGACAGAAATGGATCAGAATTCTCCCGTAATCACTTACTCCCTTACTATCCTGAGAAAGATCCTATGTCTCAGAAAATGGAATTAATCCAGGTGATATTCGGGCTGCTGCTGTTGCTGCTGCTAAAGTTGGGAAGAATGAGGCCTGGGCTACCAATGGGCTGAGAGTACAAAGTCAAATCCCATTAAAAACCAAGGGGAATTGCCCATGAAATGAGGTGGCTCTGTCACTGCTGCACGGATGGCTCTGATTTCCAGAGGGGATTGCGCACTATATCAGCCTCTCTCAAGATATTTAGCTTGTTTAACTCGCTGACATTTCCACTCATAATGCTTTCATCTCTCATCTCAGGCAGAGAAGGCAATATCAGTGCTGAGCAATATCCGGGTTGAACTTTCACTTTATTGTGTTCTCTCATCTATAAACTTTATCGGTGTGATGACAGTGGGAATCAAACCTGGCAGTTCGAAAAATAATAACAATTGTATTAACAAAAGAGTCTGTGGCTGGTGGTAAAGTACACTTCGGGGCCTCAGAAGAATTAACCAAGATATTTGAAGAGTCTTTTTTTTGTTTGTTTTATGAGAACTTCCCTTAGGCATACCATGTATCAGCATGCTAGGAATGAGGGCTGGGGGTGGGGTTGGATAGCATTTGATATGAGCTAAGAGAATGGAATGAGGAGCACAAGGTGGTCAGCACTGGAGTTTTTGAGGCAGGCTCTCTCAGTAAACATAGCATTCACTAACCTTGCTGGAGCAGCTGGCCAGCAAGCCCCAGAGACCTTACTGTCCTCATTTCCCCCACAGCATCGGGATTACAAGTGTGCCCCATGGGATCTGGCTATTTTTATTTTTACTTGGATACTGGGATCTGAATTTAGACCCTCATGGTTACATGGCAAGCACCTTCCTAACTGTGCCACGTCTGTGGTCTCTATTATTCTCATTTACAAAGAAGGAAATGGAGGCTCAGATGTATTAGGAACCTAGGCATGGGAGAAAATGAAGCAAGTTTTAAACGTGGCTATGGCTTACTGAGATAATTTTCTACATTAGTAAATTATCGAGCAATATTGATCCAATTTGTCTCCTAGAAATGGGTCATTGTCTATGCAAGACTGAACCCATCCTCTCAGGAAGCCATGTTGTTTTGACACCTTCCTGACCTTGCTGCCTAAGGCCACCGTGTGTCACTCATTCCACACATTCTTACTTCATTAAAGGCATCTAGTTTTACACTAAAGGTGGAAGACAGAGTTGGGAAGGTAACGAATGGTCATAGATAAATTTTAACAGCAGCCACTATTCTTGTGAGCCCTGACTCTGCCTCTTAGAGTGGTATGCCACCTTTCTATGCCTCCATCTCCTCACGTGTGAAATGAAACTTAGACTAGTACATTGCTTGTACTTTCATGAGGATGAACAAGGTAATATCCACAGTTGCCAGCCCCTTAGAGGTACTCAAAAATGGTGTTAGGGTGGAAAATGGAAGGGAAAACATTGTTATTTATTTTTTTTTATCATGGCAGCCTTCTTAACCCAGGAACATTGGTTTTAGACTAGTCTAAATTATCCTACTACAGAGCACTTAGTAGCTTGTCCACATTCTCACAGCCACTACACAAAAATGTTAGAACTCAAGTGAGTTCTGAATATGCCATGTGTAGTCGTTATGTTGATAATGCATGCCATTAGGTAAGAGCAGGGAAAGGAAGGCCTAACAAAGCAATGGGAGTTAGAAACTCTTCAGGGAAGTTATTGGTTACATGATGCTGATAGGATGAAATCAATTAGAGAAAAAGACCCAAGGATCTGAATCTGGGAAGAGGAGAAGGTACAGTCCAGGAATAAGAACAGTCCTTTCAAAAAGGACGTACCACACGCATCTCCCTTATACATCACTGGGGAGGCCACAGCTAAATACAGACATTGTTTGTCTCCACTTACACAAACTGGTTTTGAATTCACTATGTATTCCTAGACAAGCCTCAAAATCATGATCCTCCTGCCTCAGCATTCAAAGTAGATAAGATTCCAAGCATGTGCTACTATGATTGATAGAAAACAATGTACCTAATCAAAATATTATGGTTTTTGTTTGTTCGTTTGCTTGCTTGTTTTTAACACTGTGTAGCTCTGACTGGCCTGGAACCTATAAAGATCCACTTGCCTCTGCATCCCCAGTGTTGAGAAGAAAAGAGTATGCCACCATGGCCTGCCATTTTTTTCTTTCCTTTCATCTATTAAAATTATTAATTTTTTGTTTTAGATCCATGGTGAATAATAGTCACTGAGTTTAGGGTACATCGAAAGAATTCTCTTTCTTCTCACTTTGCCAAAGTGATTGCTAATGAAGAGGAAAATTGGGCATAAATCATGAGCAGCAACTTGGTGAAGGAAATAAGGAGCCACTTTCTGAATAAACAAAATTATGAGAAAGTCCCCAAATCAGGATAATGCAAAAATGGGGGAGGGTACTGAGTAAAAATGGGTGATATCAAGATTCCAAGAGTTTTCATGGGGAGTGAAGCATTAGGCCTTCTCAGCTAACCACTATCCTAGGCTTCTTGGCAAAAGATAACTGTGCAACCTGCCCTCCTCTACCCAAGGCAGAAAGGTCAATATTTTATGCATACATGCAAACCACTCATGCCATCAAAACTGGCAATGAAACAATGTTTTGATACTAAAGGGGATAAATAGAAAAATTACTATCTTAAAAAGCCAGAGAGGGAGCTGAGTCTATACTATGGCAGCTCCAGTAGGGAAGAGCCACTAGCAGGAGACAGCAAATGCAATCTTTTCCTGAATTGCTTTTCTTTTTGCTTTGCCTCACATATTTTGAATCATTCCTGAAGATTTTCAAAATACTCTTCTTGGAAACTTTCTTCCTTAAGCAGACTTCACGCCTTCCACATTTGTCTTTGAATGGATTCCATATTATAATGATTCTTTAATAATTTCTTCTTCTTCCTCTTCTTTCCCTTCTTCTCTTCTTGTTATTATTATTATTAATTATTATTATTACTATTACTGCTGCTGCTGCTGCTGCTACTACTACTACTAGCAGAGTCAGTACTTTATTTTTCTATCTCTACTTTCTAGTAGAGTGAGTTTACTAGCTGAAGTGTTTCCAGTACATATTATTGAATACATAAATATTGAAAGACATATGTACTGTTGTCTTTATCCCACCTGCTGCTTCTCTGGGAAAGGTCACCTGGCTTCTCTTTGCTCTATTCTGCTCACTTGGCTGCACTGACTTCTCACTGGCCAGTTTGTATTACGGGATAAGATGTTCTCTGAGGTTCTCAATGATTAACAGAAAGGGCTTTCACCATCTGTGACTGCATCCAGAGCCTATTGTACACAAATAATACCTTCATCTGGAGGATATAGTGTGTGTTTATAGACCTAGAACATAGCCAATTAATCCATCCTGGGTTTGCATTGGTACCTGGGGTAACTCCAGTGAGAGGGAGCTCAGCCGAAGTTTTAAGATGTTCTTCCACATCTAGAGTTGGCATCTTAGTGCAGTTTCAGAAAGCATGGATGTGCCTTCACTAACACCTGTTGCTGTAGGAACCCAGTGTTTTTCATTAGCTTCTGACCAGGAGAATAAAGGAAAAAATGAGTAATGAGAAGAGAAAGGCTATATCACTTTGTAGAAATCAGAGTGATTTCTCTGACTTATGCCTCTATATATTAACTTATAATCATTTACTTTTATTTAATGTGATGTCAATAGAAGGGAAAATATGTACAGTCTACCTAACAAGTAGATTTCAAAAATCTTAATTGTTTTTAGAGTGCTTTGTAAAAGAGTTCAAACTGCTCAAATATCTTACACCTCTCTATTGCTATTATAATATCAATACTTTTCATTTTGAGGTTTCTGTCTGAGAATAGGAATCTCCAGAATCTGGTGCCTGTTATAGAAAATCAAATTTAACTTTATCTGATAGACCAACTTCCCCAACTCTGAAAGTCCTTTCATTGATTTCCTCAGAACTTTACATGTAGATTAATGATCCTATGCCATAAACCTTACATTATAACCAAGGGGAAATCAGCTAAGTCTAGCTGGTGACTTCACCATACAGTATCTTAGAAGTCACATGGACTTTCAATTAGATAAACCTGTGAGAGGCTGAAACCCAGCTTGACACTTATTATCAAATCATCTTGGACAGGGTTATTGAACTTTACCTTACCAAGTCCACTCATCTTTAATGTGGATCTGTTTTTATATCATCATACCACTGTATTAATGGCTAACTGACGATAGGCTGTCTAGAAAATGTTCTCAATATTCAGGTCCCATGTATCCTCTAACAGAATTCCCCAGGAACTCAGTTTTTTATGAGTGTTCTTTTGTTATATAACTCATTACCATTGACTTAGCTGCTTGAAACTTCACATATGAATCATTTCGGTATGTTATATGTTTAGGCAAGAGTTAGTTCAGTTCTTACCTTTAAGCTTTGTAGGCTATTGTCCTAAGTACTTTTCTGTCGCTGCGACAAAACACCAATACCAAGGCAACTCATATATGAAAGTGTTTAATTGGGCTTATGGTTCTAAAAGGTTAGAGTCCATGATGGCGGAGCAAAGGCATGGCCACAGGAACAGCTGAGAGCTCATTGATCTGCAAGCAGGAGGGAGAGAGAACACACTGGGGATGGTACAAGTCTTTTGAAACCTAAAAACCTATATCCCATGGCACACCTCCTCCAACAAAGCCACATCTCCTAATATTTCCCAAATAGTTCTAGCAACTGGAAAGAAAGTATTCAAAGTATGAGGCTATGGGGATCATTTTCATTTTAACCACCACCCCTGTTTTTAAGGTTATACTCAAGGCCAGGATTGAGAGTTGGATTTTTCTTTTAACCACGTGTAGTTGTTGGTAGAATCCAGCTCCTAATAGCTACAGGACCAAGGTCATCAACTCTTAGAAGCTGACCTTGAGCGGCCTTTTCCATAGGTGACTCATGACACAGAAGCCTTTTCCTAAGTGCCAACAGCAAAGAAAAAATTTTATATCCATGATCAGGAATTGCTGTGCTTTGTTGGAACCAAGTAACAGCTTCCACAATCCTCAAGGAGGCAGAGATCACCCAAAGGTGTTGGTGCCTAGGAGTTAGGAAAATTATTGGGGATCTCAGTAGAGTCTGGTCACATACTCTCAAAGTACTACGACCTTAGCACATGTCACAGAATGCTTTCCTATCTGTACTAGATGTTGATCGTATCAAAGAAATAAATTTCATCTTTCTAAATAAACCAAAGATATCAACACTTGGGAAAAGTGAACCGTCTTCACACTACTCAGCAGTATGAGCGAATACTGGAAGCAGGGGTTTTGATTCCTATGGGGCCAGGTCAGTCTCAGAAAACATTTTGAAAGGCAAGGCAGCTGACAAAGCTTAACACTGGATTAGCTACCCTTGAACTCTACTGCACCCTGGCGGACCGAGAGTGCCTTGCAGTCCTTTAAGGATCATGGAAGAGAACCTTAGCCCGATGCCTGTGGTCTTCAATGCACACAGGTATCATTAGTAAAAACAGTAGTAGTTCATGTGGTATTAATAAGAATTCTTTATCTTCTACCAGGGAAAAGTCAGAGAAATATATGAAAAACATGTAGGTGACAGTGTGATAGAGTTCACAAAGGAAAAATATAGCAGGTTAGATGTCTAGAGAAATTAACACAGCAACAGAGACTACAAGTCACTTCTAAATAAATCCACTTATTAGTCAATATTTGTTGTTCTCCTTTGTGTCCTTTTCCATGTGTTCAGGATTCCTTATGGTCCCTTGGTGATTATATGAGTGAAATACTAGGAACGCTAGTGGTCATTTTCTCTGAACCTTTGATGTAACAGAACACTGCGTGCCCATCCTTGGACTCAATTTAAGTCCGAAACAAACAAAAAGAAATCCATGTACAAGAAAAGGCCCTCCTGAGATGTTAGAGATGTGCCATCGATCTGCAGCTCATCTGAGTGAATAGATGTCCTTAGTCAGGAATTATAGTGAAAAGTTCTATGTCCTCAGAGAGATTTTAGAAAGACCTTGTTCTTCTCATCGGATACAGGACTACTACAAGCTAAAAAGCAAGAAAAATACATTTTATTGACAGGAATAGAAGATTTTCTGATCTGGGTTTTTGCCTAGATTGATGTAAGTACACATAAATAATATATAAGAAGTTCCTTAAAGAGAAAAACTGCACCTGAATACTGTATGTGTCCATGCCGAATACACAGCAATACAGTGGAAGCATGGAAATACCATTTACATGTTTTGAAAACAGAGTTTGATACTAGATACCGATATTTGCTAGTAGTAGTCTGGGGCAGTAGTTATTGATTTCCAGAAAGCTCAGAAAACATTTTTGTTAAGACTTTTACTTTATTTTGGCCATGGTGCTTATGGAGGACTCTCTAGTTCAGCAGTTCTCAACCTGTGGGTCACGACCCCTTTGGTTAAATGATCCTTTCATGGGGGTCACCTAAGAACATCTGCATATCAGATATTTACATCACGATTCATAACAGTAGCAAAATTACAGTTGTGAAGTAGCACCGAAAAGAATACCACAACATGAGGAGCTGTATTAAAGGGTTGCAACATTACAAAGATTGAGAACCACTGCCTAGTTTCTAGTCTCTGCTGTGAAATAAACATAGGACTTTAAACAGATTAATAGACATACTTTACTTCCAAGACTACCACTTTTGGGGAGAACTTCCTGACATCGTAATCATGAAATAATACTCCTCGGAGGGGGTGAGTCACTTGAGAAGGAACTGAGAAGAACAGCATTTACAGGTGGAAGGTCTTATATTCTAATTATGAATAGCTAGATGTGTTTATTATATATAATATATATATATATTATATATAATACAAAATGTATAGTAGGAGCTGGAGACAAAGCTCTGTGGACAATGCACGTGCTGTGAAGCTGTAAGGATCTGAGTTTGATTGCCTAACCCATGTTGAAATAAAAACCAGGTGCCATCGTTGATATATGTCTATAATTCCAGTGCTGGAGAGGCAAACACAGGAGCATCTCTGGGGCTCCCTGGGAAAAACCAGCCTCACCAAATCAGCAAGGTCCAGGCGAACAGAGAATCTGTCTCCAAAAGCAAAAGAGAGAACTCCCAAGGAAAGACACCCCCTCCAGTATTCACATGCTCATAAATGCATTTCCCAGCACACATGCACATGAACACACACGTGCATACATGCACTCACACATACACATTCACACAAATACACACATTCTCTCTCTCTCTCTCTCTCTCTCTCTCTCTCTCTCTCTCTCACACACACACACACACACACACACACACACACACACATACACACACACACACACCACAAGAGTAAAGTATGTGATGTGATGTTGGCATAATCTTATAAAACTCTAATTAATATACAGGTTTTTTGGACTATGGAGAATATAGTAAATTTTTTAAAATGCATTTCCTAGGCAAGCCACAACAAAGCACCACAAAGTAACTGTGTTAAAACAACAAAAATATATGTCATAGTTGTAGGAGCTAATGTGCAAAATCAAAGTACCAACAGGACCAGTACCTCTCTGGAGGCTCTACAGGAGGATCCTTTCTTGTCCTTTTCTTTGTTGCCTGTCATGGTTATGCGAAATCCTCAGTCTTCCCTGAGCTGTAGAGGCATCATTTGAGTCTCCATCCTCATGTGCCCATATTCCCACTGTTTGTGGTACCATAACTCTCTGTAATACCACCAGAAGCCTCCCAGTACCATGTACGACCTTGATTATATCTTTTCTCTCCCCTCATAACAACCTAGCTGGTTATTCTCAGTCTGCCTCAGTTCTGAAACTGACCACCTAGAGTTAGGTTCAGACCCTACACTTTCAAGAATTAGTTCCATAAGACTGCCTCACACCAGATGTCGATCATGAACCAGCCATTCATATTTCATTCCTATTTCTGACCAAGCAGCTATATATAAAAGTTCCTCATCCCTCTCTTTGGATCTTATAATTTTCTAGAATGGCTTACAGGACTCGGGAAAATAAAGTTGCAAGACTGTTGTGAAGGATACAGCTTAGAACACATAACTGGAAGGTATGAAGTGTGTGGAGGGGTAGAACTTCTATGCCCTCTCTGCAATCCGTGCCCCACCCTTGTAGCACACATCTTAATGTATTTGCCGGCCTGGTCATCCTCCAAACTCCATTGTTCAGAGTGGAGTTTCTTTGTTTATTTGTTTTTGTTGTTGTTGTTTTTGAGAAAGAAATGTGAAATCAGATGGGTAAGGAGGAAGGAAACATCTGGGAGGAGTTGGGGGTAGGAATACAGTCAAAATATATTGTATGGAAAAAAATTTTAGAGAAAAGATAGCATCTTAAAATATTTGGAGGTGAGAGTCATTGGAACACATGATGTGGCTGAGTAGCGGTCCTTCTTTAAGGCTGTAGGAGCGTGTGTAGAGATTGGCTGTCGCTGTGAGGGGGATCAGAAGTGTGCTGCTGAGGGCTCAGCTGTGGTTCTGCACAGAGGGTTGTCCTTGTACTTTTGGGCTTCATGCTTATAGTCAGGAGGGCTTTCAAAGACAACTCAATAGTTTTCGTGAGCCTAGAAACTGGGTGGAAATGAATCTTGGATAAAAGATGTACAAAGAAGGTTCTTGCTACTCCATTCCTGTTTATGATGGTTTTAATTTCCGTAACTGTGGGGATAATAGACAGAATGACTGAATAGATAGGAGCATTTGTGAGGAAGATATGGCTTTGAGGGCTTTAAATTTGTGTTTTTATTTTAATAAAGAATAAGTGTCCAGATCAAATGGTAATTTACTGATGAGGTAATAAGGCCTGTGAACCCAGAGTTCAAGATCTTTTCAACGTCTTTTACATTTTTAGGGAAATTGTAAAGAAGATATTTGGAAAGAAAGAACAATATAAGTCAGGGACATGTGACTAGAGAGGGGATGATGGGTAGAGGGAACATCTGTAAAATAAAGTACATCCATTTTGAGGCCAGGGCTGCTAAAAGAAGCTGTTTGTAATATTGCACATGGAAAGGTATTAAAACTATTTGTTGTTAGAAGTAACGGATTCAGGAGGCTCTAAAGGAGCAGTCAGAACATGCAGCCTCATAGCAAGCCCTTAACAGAACCCTCCTGTGGATCTGCACTATTGTTAATGCTTCGCTTACCCTGGTCTCCTGGGTTCTGCAAATGCATTGTACCACTTAAAGAAAGACATGGAGGCTAATTGTGCCAAACACTTTCAGAGGTGGTACCAAGAAGTAAGACTGGGCTACCCTAGCTCTAATAGGCTTTATTGTGGTCTCTGGAGTGAAAACGACCTCTTGCAAGCTGTTGCCAGGCAGCTCTTGGGAAGTGTATGTGTGTGGGAGTGGGGTGGGGGGGCGGTGAGATTTAGCACTGCTCTTTGAGGGATGGATGTCTAAACTCTTCAGAGCCTCTCACTACTTCCTAGGACTTCTCAGAGTTTCCCGGTGGGTACAGTCTAACTGTCATCACATAAATTAATTACTCTTTCTTGGGGACCATCTGCAGTTTGAAGGCTTCAAAGCTGAATCATAAGGTCAGGACAAGCACACTGAGATGACAAAGGAGTATTGTTTGCGGTGATTTGTGCATAAGATGGACTTGTTTCAGATGCAGAGGGAGAAGACATTCAAAGAGTTTCTATTTCCAGAACTGAGGAAATGGGGGTCGCTGAATTCTAAAGAACTGGGTTTTCTTTGCAGAGATGGATGGCTGACCTCAAAGCGAATGCTGAGTGCTGAGAAGCATCTCAGAGATAATGGTTGGGAATGAGGCAGAGTAGCTTCAATAGAATAAAGCAACACCAGTGAAAGAGCCCTGCTTGGCCTTAGTTTGCATTTAATAGCTTCTAGCATTTATCTATCTTTCTTTGTTTTTAAGAGAGTATCAGAGCTCAGCCTCAGAGCCCTTTGAGGTCAATAGTATCTACTAAAAATTTCTTGTTATTCTCTTTTCTTGATTGATCTCTCTAAGCTCATGAGACTGGTTTCCCATTGATAACACTATAATAAATGTATTTTAGCATGAACTCCTATGTTAGTCAAAGGAAGTGAAACCAGTGTGAACATGGGCATATTGTCTGCCATCCTTGCATCATTGACTAACATTTGGGAAGACTCACTGACAAAGCGTTCTCAGTAGGATATCATTCTGGTCTTCATTAGGAATATGGAGGCCTCCTTTCATTGCCCATCATAAATATTCCAGAAAAAAGTATTCTTCATGAACTCTAGGGTTTTCTATGTCTTTAACTCTGCTGCCTCTCCTTCCTCACACAGGGAAGGTTTTCTGCAGAGTACTCAGTTCGGGCCTTATACATAGTAAGAGCCAATAAATACGTGATGAATAAATGAATAACAGAACAATTTGGTAAGTCAGCAGTGACTGTTTCAAAAGAAACTCCAAGTATCTTGTAAGAAGAGTCAAAGGGAGTATAATGATAATGATAAGCCAGATAGGAACCAAATCAGATGACACTTGCAGGCAAGGCTCAAGTCAGTTTCTCTAGCTTTACCTTGTCTACCACACCATTTAGACATTTTTGTCAAAATGAAGACTTGGATTCAGTAGATGGGTCATCTTCAGCAAGGTCCTTGGGATGCTAATGCTGTTGGTTGGTGGACTGCATATTGAATCGTATTTATGATAGCAGAGTGGAGGAGAATCACTGCCAGCACCACAGTCTTGTTCCATTACAATATTTTGTCCAAGATAAAATTTGAAAAGAAAATTGAAGAATAGAGTTATTCCTAAACTTAGTGGGTCTAAGGAGGCTCTTTACCAAAAAAATTTAGCACCATACTTCAATTGTACATCTTTTTCTGGAACTCATTTTGCTTGTTTCACGTTATCACAGAGGTTTGCTTGGCTCATAATGCACACCAAGCAGGAAACAGCTACTCTACTAAGTGGTGTAAAATTGAGGTTTCACTAAGAGTGATCATTTGTCTTTGAGGAATGAAGTCGTTCAAGGTCCCAAAGGGAGGTGGGGGCAGATTCAAACACTCCTAACTCTTGACTGAGTGCTTTAGGCTCAACATGTATCAATGCTTATAGACTAATCACAAGATACTGCAGCTTTTTAAATGATTCTCCTAGGCCTGGGACTACTGGAGAGAAACTCTATGGGTTTAAGGCTACTAAGTGTGGTGAAGCTGAGAGGTCTGCTTCCCAACTCTGTGTTCTTCTTACTTAGTGCACAAGGAAGAGAGCACAGCAGTCCTGCAGCAGGGAGCTGCCCACCAGCAGATCTGATAATTACTGTTTTCTAGAGAAAGAGCACTGAAGAGGGGCAGGACCATGACAGGTGAAAAGATCCAGTGCACGATTCAGTTTGCTTGCTTCCCTGAAGTTAGGAGCTTTGCATGGCTTTACTTGATTTTTCTTTATTTTTCAAGTCTAGAAGCTTCAGTAAAGGACCACAAATGAAGTTGTGTGCTATCACCTTTTTTAGCCCTTACGTAGTCTCCAGGCTATAATTATGGTGTGATGCCCTCCCTCAGTGTTGACATCCTTACCAGCCTAGAATAAAAAACAAAACAAAAACCAAAGCAATTATTAGTCTTTCTCATTTGCTTAGATGCATACTTATTGGTTGCTGTTAATTCCTTAGAGGTTTCCTAGAAGTGTGGAATGGCTTTGGCTAAACCCTCAGAACCCCTACCTTCCAAAGGTTCAGCACTCAGACATTTTAAGAGTTAAAGGCCAAGCCCGAAACTCAAGTCTTGCTGTAGAGAGATCATCTGTAATAAAGAATCTGACAATGAACTCTCTTAGAGAAGGCATGATAGAACTAATTTTTCTCCCTTTCTCTCTTTTTCTAATTATACACACACACACATACACACACCACAGAGAGGGTGAGAGAGAGAGAGGGGGGGGGGAGGCATCTGAATTCACATAAACATTTACATGTGTCTGCATCTTTACATGTGCATTTATGTGTGCATGTACATTTTGTATATATCGTGAATAAATAACAAAATCAACATGCCCATTTTCAAAATACCAGTCAAAATGATAGAAATTGAAATAAAAATATAACTGATGAAAATTTATCAACAGAGATAATAGTGTGCATATTGCTGTATGACATAACACTTTCCTGTATGCAGAAGAAAGCATGTTAGTTTTTAATTTCTAATTTTAACATATCATTCTACTATGTGTAATTTTCTCTGTTGATAAGATTTTAGCCTTTTAATTATTTTAAATTACATGTATTTCTTCCTTGATCATTAAAGCAATTGATAATTACTATAGAAAATCTGATAAATTCTAAAAGCTATTAAGAAAGAAAAATAATCCATAACTCTAGCCCTTACAGATAATACCTATTACTTTGGTACATTTTCTTCATAAAAACAGACCTAAAATGCACTAATATCTAGAAGCCCATATCTACATATAGACATAAATATTAATAAACTATAATTTCTAAAAATACTGGACCCTATGTCTTTTGTATAATAATTTTGTTTCCATTTAAATTTTTCCGTGAGCCTTCTCACTTAATAGATGCTTTTTAAAATAATTTCAAGCAGCTGCATATTATTGTACTATGTGTTAATTAATAATAAATCATAAGACTCTAATATTCCCTTGTAAAATGAACCAAAGAATTAATTAATCCAACCATCTGTGTCTGGTTAGCGTTTGAGGGATACTGTGATGCTTTTCACATTATACAACTAGCATATATATATATATATTTAAGTAAATCTCAACTGCATTAGGAGTTGTACATATTGATATCTAAGTATTAATCATCACCTCTGTTAGTCAACGTTTGTGATTCTTATTAATGTAGATACTATTGCCTCCACTTTATGCCAAAGAATAAAAAATCAGAGGTTAAACAGTCCATAGTTACTGAGTAGCTAAGCTTAGACTTCAGCTGTCTAATTTACTAGCCATGCTCCCAATCCACTACATAGTACCCAATTAGTATTTCCAACAGACTGACCTGGGCATTTCCTGAATGAATTTATTTTCCAGCCTAAGTGCCTTCTGGATAATGTGATCTGTAATCATAATTTTTTTATTTCTTTTATCTAATGTGTATAATTTACTATGTTCAGTTCCTTTGAGAAATACAGGAAGGTCAAAGCCATGGGACTTACTTAAGAGACAATCTTATTATGTGCGTAATGTATAAGTATATGCAGTTTAGTTTAGTATGAGCATTAAGCATCACATTAGTAAGATAGATGTTACTTCACAGTAGTATGGAAAAACAATTTCCAAATTAGCATCGTGGTTCAGAGGAGTGAGATGCCACGGTGGAGTTGGGAAGCCTAGAATATTTTCTACTAAGTTAATCAATATCCCTACTAAAGAGAAAAACCATGCTACTTTACTTGTTCTTCTTCAACCTATTAAGTAAGAGCATAACTTATATCTTTATTTTAAAATGATTCTAAAATAATAATTGTTAGGTTGATTGAACTCTTTATGAACTTTCCAAGAAGAAATTCTGCATTTGAGTTTGATATGACTATATTATAGATAGCCACACACCAAAACCTCTAGATAAGCTGACGTTGGAAAGTGACTAGAAAAATACAGCCTGAAATTTGTTTTAAAGAGATAGTCATCAGGCTATTCTTATGAATAATTATTAAAGGATGTACAGATATGATGTTGGATATATTTAGATTGTGCCAAATGTTTGCCAGAGCCTTTCCACATTTTGACTGCTGTTCTCAGTCTATGACTGAATACTGAACTCGAACTTACCTTTTATACAATTTCAAAAGGTTTTTTCTTTTTTTCCTACTACCCTGCTTGTTCTTAAATACTTTCTCTTTGTCAATCTTTATAAACATTGAGATAGTTATTATCTTCCTAATGGTCTTACGATGTTTAAAAGCTAAGCAGATAATCCCATAAGGGATATGGGATTTAACAAAGTTCGTTCTTGTAACCACAAGAAGAAAGTTGTAGGTATTGTTGGGACGGCTTTGATTTGTCTGCATCTTATCACATATTTGGCTCAGGAGATCTACACACAGGTAGTTATTTCTTTTTCTTTGAATGATTCTCCTCTAAAAGAGAATGTTGATGAAAATGGGAGATGGTAAATTTTGTTTGTTAAGACTAGAATCCTGTTTCATAAAGGACTCTGCGTGGTTTATCACCTGCTTCATGAAGGACTTGATTACAAACAGTAGGCCTGGGAGCTAGGAGTATTTGAAGTTGTGGAGTCCAGATGTTCTCAAGCTTCAGTGTGCATTGGAGACTAGTTGAGGAGCATTTACACTGCAATGTGCTGGCTTCCACGACCAGTGTGAGCCTCAGCATGCCTTGTGGGAATGGGTGGTGCTACTGATCTGGAAACCATACTTTGAGAATCACAGGTCATGCTTAAGGTCTTTTTACAGAAGAGAAAACAGACCATGAGTGAGGTCCCCCATGTGAACATACTAACTGAATCCTGTTCCTCCTCTGCTAGAGCCCCTAATGCAGTTTCCTCCTGCATTTAGAACAAACATCAAGTCTTTTTGATCCTGAAGACGTATTGCTGCTCCTATCTGTCCAGATTACAATCCCCATAGAGGTAAACTAATCTTCATACCAGGTTTTCAGTACACTTTGATGGAAACCAAAACACCCAGTTTTATTTCATTACATTATCATCCATTCCTAAGCATGTCTCTAGGTATATTTGAATATATGCTTTTACTAATAATCTCTAAAGAAAACGCTAGCAAATTAAATTCAGTATCTAAATAAATATGCCATAAGCAAGGAAGGTTTTCCTCTTTGGAATTATGAGGATGATATGACATCATAAAATGTATTAACTAAATTTAAGGTGATAACAACATTGTTAATGAGAACAGTGCAGTAATTTAAATAAATGCAGAGGTATTAGGGGCATTGCAAATATTTGGAAGTGACATGAGACTGGAGTTTAAGATTTTTAGCGTGAAAAGGGGAAGTTACCAAAATCTCACAAGAATTGTCATGTTTATTTAGACGAGGGACAGAATAAGGATAAGGACTATAATTGCTTCTGTTGATTATTACAATAGAGAAACTATCCAGTAGATCAAATCTACATGGAATCATGACTGGAAGGATAACATATTAAAGTTTTCCTATATCCATGGGGGTCTAAAAACAAGTCGTTTTAATAAAAATGGCTTCACCAAGTTTGTTAGGGAGAAGATGATAAACACAAATTTCATTAAAGTTTCTCTTTAACCACCAATACAAATACAGAACAGAACACTGCTCTAGTCCATAACTAACTATCATGGCTAAATATTGTAGCAGTGAGCTGCTGTGTTGGTCCACAAAGACAAGGAGGCATTTTCATAGATGCAAACCCTGCCAGACCTCAGCAGAGGGAACCAAATGTCATGGCAAGCACCATAGTGATCTCAGGTGTTTTTATTTATACTGAAGCTCCTCAGGTATTCTAATGATACAAAAACTCTGCCCCTTTGTCAAAAGGCCTATTTGCATAATGAAGAAACTCTGAGCCTAGACTCATCCCACAATCCATTAGCAACTTAGCTATGTCACCTTTACAGTGGGGAGCTTAAGACCCAACAGGATCATCCCACAACCCTTTAAGGCTGAGCTATGTCACCTTTATGGTGGAGGAACTCAAGGCCTAAGGGAATTGTTCTCTCCTTGTTGACAGAGACCATGGGAGAGAGGGCCACAAGGATTCTTCCACAGCAACTTTGTTCTACAATGGCTCCATCAGCGAGCAGTGAGCAGGTGCAAATTATGATGAAGCAACCATTTTACTCACGGATTTACATGCCAACACCTGCAAATAATATAAACTGCCAAGGCTTAGGCAGTCCTTCCCCCAACAAAGTACAAAACAATTATTATAAACATAACTAGAAATAAGCTTTTCCAACCAATACTAAATTATTCAGAACCTATATGGGAAACATAGGAGATGACAAAATATCATTAAAGTTTATAAAATAATGACGTGACTAAATCAGTAGTATCATGTTCAAGGACAAGTAGACTCAATAATATAACAGTTCAAATTCATCCTAAGTTATTCCATAAATCCAATACAATTCCACTCAAAACTTCAGCATGAGTTTTCATGGAACTCAAGCCTAAGTTTTCCTATAAATCATGTCTGAGTATGAGAAACCCAAAATAGTCAATATAATTCCAGAAGATATAAACAAAACATGAAAAAACTGCCCTACCAGGCATCAAGATGATTAAATAATAAGACAGTGTGACATTGTTATAAAATGGCCACCTAGACCTGTTGAGTAGGAGTGTAAATAGTTGTTCTTTGCAATGTAGAAAATTAATGCATGGCAAGGTTGGCATTATAAATCAATGTAATTAGTGAACAAACTAGTTAATAAATAGGGCTGAGATAATTTGTTACCCACACAGAAACACTAAAATTAGACTTCATCTCTATGGTAAACATGAAAATATATTTAGTTCTAAATTTAAAAGCATAAAAGATTGAAGATTTTAGAAAGGGGGTGAGTAGACTTATGATCTAGAAGTGTGAATGATTTCTCAAAATGTACCAGGAAGAAATATTGATGGTAAACTTTGTATTGATTAATTGGATTACAGTTCAATTTAAAACTTATGCATAACAAAAATTGTCGTGATAGAAAACAAACCTCAGACTATGAGACATATTGAGAGTGCATTCTGGGTACTATGGATTGATGTAGATTGTATAACATGGTCCTACATGTCAGTAAGAGAAAGACAATACAGATTGAATAAGATAACAAACTAAAATGAACCATAAGCATATCAAAGCACCTGTAGGCACACAGTACATCTTGAGACTGGAATATTGTTGAGATATGACTTCAAACCACCAGAATAGCAAAAGTCAATAACTCTGGTGATATTAAAGTGTTGGCAAAGCGGAGGAAAAAATAGGAGCACTCACATCTTATCTCTGCTGGAAATGTAAACTGGGGCTGGTCATTTTAAAAAACAACCTGGCAATGAAGCCAAGTCTGACATTTCACCTAGTAATTACCCATCTATTGTAGTGCTTTAGAGAGACTGTCAAACAAGTTCACATTGAGATAGTTACTAGAATATGCACTGCTTGCAGTGTTAACAAATTAAGAAAAATTAAATGAGTATGTATATTAATTGTGTTATCTCTATACAAAAATATTATCCTACAGTAGAGCAAAACAATTTACAGCTACAAGTAATGATAGTAAACCCTAAAGCTATAATTCTGAATGGTAAATGAAACTATAGGATAATATTAAGAATATTATTACTTATAAATATTTGCAAACATGCAAATTAGTCTAGAATAGTTCATGTGCAGATCCATATATATTGAAAACATTCAGACACACCTTGGTATAATTATTTCTGGGAGGGAAAGTGGAAAGTTTTCTACAAGAACATAATCTATGCCTCTAGTGTTTTATTTCCTCACAAAGCATATGAAACAAATGTACCACCAGGCTAGCAATTAATAAAATCTAGATTATTGGTAATTACACAGATACTTACCCTGTTTTATTCCCTTTGAAATATTTTATAATTAAAGATCCACCCCAGCTGCACTGAAGGAGAGTGTGTAGCTAAGTTTTTTTTTTTTTTTTTTTTTCCAATAAGTTGTTAGGCTTTCTGTTCACAATGGGGCTAAAGTTCCAGACTCAACAGAGTTGCACATGACTAAGCTTAACCATTTAGAACTGGGGGAGGGGTGCCCAAGTTGTGAATGCTGAAATACCAAGGCCCAACTATAGGACAACAAAACTACCTAGGAACTTAGAGTATGAAAAGAAAAACAAAAACTATGATGAATAAACAAACAAACAAACAAACAAACAAATAGAAGCTGCTTGGGAAAGCATTCAGAACAATGTAGATTGCCTCTCCCCTCCTAAAAGCAGAGATTGGCTTTTATCTTCTTGAAGGATCTTCTGTTCATATCAACAGTGGTGGGTGGGAAAAACCACACAGGTTAATAGAAAAGAAAACAAAACAAATCCTGCTCACACAAAGGGAAGAGAATCCCCAACAAAATGTCTGCATCATCCCAGCACAACCCTCTGCTCCCCAAGCAGCTTTTCCATCCTTGACCTTCATGTTGGAAACCTCTCGAAAGCAGTTACACACAGCTCTGCAAATGTTAGAGTGACATTTGGACTGTGCTTGTGTGATCTGCTCGCCTGTTAGTCTGAGCTTCCCCGGGGGCCTGCTAAGCTCCAACAGGTTCATATGAGCCTTGCTGGCCTCACCTCCCAGAGCTAGCAATAACATTTACCAGCTACAGTTTTCTCCATTTTCAAATATTCCTTCTGGCCCATGTGCCAATGATCATCCTGTTCATCTATAGACTGGGACCTGACAAGAGTGGTTTAGAGGAGAGAGCCTTAATGTAAAAATTATTAACATTTACCTTTCATTAAAGATTTTTCTTTTATTTTAATCAGTCTCCCCTCCTGGGATTCTGATATATTTGAGCAAAATTAATTACTTAAATTTTATACCTGGCAGTGAAGTGAAAGCATATCTTTCATATCGAGGGAAACTCAAACGATTGCCTGTGTTTGACTAGGGATCGAAGAGAGTCTTTACTGTATCTTTGTGGAGTACTTAAGAAATCAGATTGAGTGGGGAACTCTAGTTATAAATCATAACTGTAGATGTGTGGTTGGAGCCTAGCTGTGCTCACTGTAGGATGGGATAGGTGTGAAGATCTTAGTGAGGTATACGATTTGCTTCAGATTCATTGCATCTCTGTAGCCTGAGTGAATGCATGCAATGAACAAGGTGTCCAGTCAGAAGCCTAAGTAGTTCCTAATATCCTTTCTTTGTCACAAGGAAACCTAGGTTTGAGCTGGAGAGATGACTCAGTATATAAAGTTCAAGTATAGGAATCTGAGTTTGGATACTGAGAAACCACATAAAGACAGATGTGAACTTCTGTATTCCCAAAAGACCCTTCTACAGTGAGACGGGAGACTTTGACAGGAGAGTCATAAGAAGCTCACAGGCCAGCTACTGTAGAGCAAGAAGCCTTGTCTAAAGCAAAGTGGAGGGGAGGACTGGTATCCAAGGTTGACCTCTGATTTCCACATGTTGTTGTGGTATGATGCCTGTGTATGTGTGTGTGTGCGCACACACACAAACACACACACACACACACACACACTATTAGAACCAGGCACATAGCTAATAAGTGGAGGGTCTTGTGTAACCCAGGAACCCAGGCAGAGCTTTGATTGCATTGCTATTGTGTATACTTAGGTACATTATATACCAGACACATAAGTGCTGCCAAAAGATGTTTAAAATGAATTAGAACACTATGGAGTTCCAATTAATAAATGTTAATTGGGAAAGAGGGAAATCACACCAATGTTGGGCCAATACCATAGCAGCACATGCTGCAGATGAGACCCAATGGTGCTGCTGAAATTTGTGTGTGAAAAAAATTGAAGAGAAATCAGATTCTCATAAACCCAAGTACCTTCTTCAAGTGGCTTATCAACTACAAAGAAACAACAGAAGTAAGATCGAAGAGATAGGAGACACCAACTTATACAATAATCAAGAAACCCCCGCTAGGAAAAGGGTTCACCAAAGTCGAACTCACAGAGAAGTACACCTAGAGGGGCAATATTCATCAGTATTCCTGCCCAAACCCATTACCTCTCTCTAATCCTGAGAAAACATTGGACACACTAAACCTGAAGACTTCTGATAAATTTTTAAAAAAAGCATAAAAGACAAGGAAGGACTGAGAAACTTATGGACTGGTGGAGACTACAGAGAAATAACAAATCAATACAACATAGGCAGAAACAATGTAATTTTTAAAATTCATATAATGTAAGCCTTACCATGAAAGAGAAATGAATTGATTTAGGAGATGACCAAAGAGAGGGTCTGTTAGACAGGTGATGGGGGAAGACCTGTCTTTGGAGACGATAGTGAAGCTATTAATCAAGGTCTGAATGAGAAGAAGTCCTTGGAGGGGCAATTCCACAGTGAAGAACAGGTTTGCTGGTTGCCTAAGCATGATAACAGATTGTTATGTGTCTTCTTGAAAAAGTAAAAGGCCAGCATACTAGGTTGTATGGGATAATGGAAGAATGGCAAGAGAGGAACTATCATAAAGAGCCCCCGGGGGGGTGTTCGTCTAAATGGGCACACTCTCATGTAAAAGGCAGTATTTATTAAGTTATCCAAGAAGTTAAGAAGTGGAATGAGTTGCCTGGGACAAACGTGATCAATGTGATCATTCTATAGAAAGGAAATAGTTTGCGTAGGACTTTGTGAGCTAGCAAAGAAGTGTATATGTATTGGGAGTGCATTAGAAAGGCGTGAGAAGCTATAAAAGGGAAGGGAGTGATTGTTTGTGCTTCCATGTGAATGGACTGTTGAGTAAAAAGAATGAAAGTAGAGAGAACAATTACAAGAGATTTCAGAAAACAGAGCATGGTGACTGAGACCAAGCATGCAAAACCTGCATGGTCTCATTGTGTTGCCATTACAGTAGGGTTAGTGAACATTGCTTCTTCCTCTTATTTCTGTATTATTATTATTATTATTATTATTATTATTATTATTATTATTAATTATTATTTATTCCTATTATTTCTCTACCAGAGTGGTAGAGAAAGTTTCATACAAATGGAGTAGCCTGGACAATGTCATAGGAGACAGGACCCTGATCTGAAAGCCCATACATAGTTGATTCAAAGGGAAGAAGTACAGCTAGGGTAGGTGTCATCTGGAGACAGAATCAGGAGCCTGGTCATCTAAGATAGACTCTAGTACTCACAAGTTACAGGAACTGTGGTGCCTTTAAAAGAACTTGACTTAAAAAGTGACATGTTCGGTTTCGTTTCAGAAGCTTGACTCTAGTCCAAGTATAAGAATAAAATTTAAAAAAAAAAAAGTGAAAAGCAAGCCAAAACCAACTGAAAAGAGAGAGAGACACTTTTGCTACTTAGAAAAATAAACAAGAAACCAGAAACACTTCAGAGGCGGTACCATAAGGTGAGGGAACTTTTTCCTGGAAATTGTCTGCCCATGACATATCCTGGGTTGTCAGGGGTGCACAAGGTAATTAATTATTGACTTGGGGACTGCTGAACAGGGTCGCTGGGTCATAAAGACAGCTCCAAGAGGAAGACTTCAGAGACAAATTAGTGTCATGGACCCTGTACGTTCCCATTGTCACTCCAGTTCTCCTGTTTGACCACTCATTTCTAAGTTTTAGCAATTTCTCTCTGACTGGGGTGCCCACATGCAATTTTGGCAAGATGAACATGGTGGCTGAGCCAAATACCTCATTCCCTGCAGACATATAAACCCATCAGCTGTGGGCTGGTAATACAATTTACAGTACACTTGGCCAGCCCTATAAAACAACTTTCTGTTTCCAGGGAAATGGATCCCTGACAAGAAGAGATGTTTATGGCTTAATTTTTGCTGCGTTCCCCACTGTTTTCTGTAGCAGCAGCAGCCTGTGCATAATGCATCCTAGTCACCTGCCAAACGGTTACAACTTTGTTGTCCTTGTGGTTGGCAAGATAAGTGCAACATCAGGCCTTGCTTAATATCCACTCCAGAATCCTATTGCCTTAGGCTGCGATGGCCGTCCTTATGACCATGGTCCTCCATCCGTAGGACAGAGGAATTCAGACATGTGACCTATGGCTTTCCCCTTCATGGAAGGTCCTGCTGTTTTATACTTTTCTAAATGAAGTTCCTACACAATTATACTGAGGGCTTGAGATGTGATTATTAGAGGCAAGCATATATATGCAGACAATTAACTTCCTGCTTATTCTTTTTCCCTTTCTTGGCCTTCCCCTGCTTGGTATTCCAAAGCAGCCCTTTTATTTATGTTGTCAGGCTAGTAAGGCTGCTTTTAGTAAGCAATTCCCCTATATAGCTACAGCTAACATTAAAGCTTTACGATGTCAGAAATGTGTTTTATCTGTCGCTAGATTCCCAGCATCTGAAACAAAACCTGGGACTTCAGAACTCTATGCATAAGTTCACATAGTGACATGCTAAATTTACTCTACTAATTGAACAGTATTCTGGGGTTGCAAAACAT
Source organism: Cricetomys ansorgei (assembly GCA_026225945.1). Classification (NCBI taxonomy): domain Eukaryota; kingdom Metazoa; phylum Chordata; class Mammalia; order Rodentia; family Nesomyidae; genus Cricetomys; species Cricetomys ansorgei. The sequence continues at coordinate 11,881,983 of JAMJFZ010002869.1, forward strand.
TCCATTTGAGGGACAGTTTATTAACCTGGTGACTCTCAATTCTGCTATGCACAAATGTAGAGTTGTGAGATTTCCGCACGGTAATTTTGTTTTGCTTCTAGCTACATTCACTAAAAGCCAGGTATTATATTTTCATGTGTGGATTGTCTATCATGTCTGGAACTGTCAAAATTCTTTTGTGTTTCCATTTTATAGCTAACTCTTAATAGAGATTGGGAATAACATATGCTTATAGTGTAGTATGTGTCTGTGTGTCTGTCTGTGTGTCTCTAGGGGCTAGAATAGAGTGTCAGATCCTCTGGAGTTGGAGTCCCAGAAACAACCAGACATGGGTATTGGAAACCAACCTCAGGTCATTTGCATGTACAACATACAGCCTTAAAGTCTGAACTACCTCTTCAGTTCCTCACTTTGCTTTTGAGACAGGGTTTCCCAATGGCTTGGAACTTAACAAGTAGGCTTGACTGGCTTGGTAGTGTGCCCCATGAGCTACCCATGCCTGCTTCCTCAGTATTGGGATTATATGTGCATGCCACTGTGCCCAGCTCTTTTTTATATGTGTGCTCAATAAGCCATCTCTCCAGCCTGAATGAAGGTAAATTTTAAGTTTCTTTCCAACTCCAAATTTCTATGAAATTCAGAGCAAGTAATCGAAGGACTTTTATACTATATTGTTTTTCTGATAAAATTACAAGAGATTGGTTCGTTGAATATAGCTTGCTCATGCCTGTTACAAGCCATATTTACCATCAAAGATAAGAGTAAATGATGTAACACCACAGTTACAGAGTTCACCCCATATCATTGTTGTGAAAGTAGACCCATTGTGTAAAAGAATTTGGCAACAGAAGAAAGCAGAATATCTACCTGATTTCTCCACTTAATCAGAATAGACTTCTTAATGAGGAAGAAGACAAGAAATCACTACAATTGACCTTCTACTGTTATGTGACACTTCACACTTTGCAAAGCTCTTTCAAACATATTTTCTTATTTGATTTTTGGACATTGTTCGGGGTTCTGCAGAAGAGAAGTCAGGGAAGTGTGAATTTCCTGCAGAGGAGGGCCCTTTTGGGATATAGGCTTTTTCTCAGGACTCTATTCTACCTCCAGCATAGGAAGTACTGTCTATATATGGAAGAAGTAGAGCCATATAGGCTCCCAAAATTAAAATATATGCATACATACATGTACACACAACTTTATTGGGTACATATTATGCCTGAATGCTGTTTGGATGTTTTCAAACTTGTATTTCAGGGTTTTTCTGTAAATCTGGATCCATTCTATACTCTTCAGCCTGCTTCACTTGGTCTTTTACTGTGGAAGGTTACCTTGTATGGATTTTTATTAACAGACTTTCTTACTTTCTTTATTCCTTTTGAGTATAACCAAAGGGCAGCATTCATGGGTAAAGAGAAGAAGGGGATGAAGTGTGGTTCTCTCCCTGAGGCAAGGCTAGAAACTGTTTTGCCCCTTGACGCCAGGGAAGTGGTTCTCAACCTGTGGGTCATGACATGAAGGGTTGAACAATCCTTTCATAGAGGTTGCATAAGACCATCTGCACATCAGATATTTGCTTTATGATTTATAACAGTAGCAAAATTACAGTTATGAAGTAGCAATGAAAATAATTTTATGGTTTGGAGTCACCACAACAGGAGGGACCGTATTAAAGGGTCATAGCTTTGGGAGGCTGAGAACCACTGCTCTAGAACATCACTTTTGAGAGAGGCAACATCCTTTGTCCTTCACGCACTTTTTCCCCCTCTGGATTCTGGTAGTTGACCTTCTTTCCCTTTCAGACCTAGAAGTGGTAAAAGTGTTCCTGGGTACTATTAACCCTGGACGATTCATTATTCCCTACGAATATGTTGATAATATTTCCTTAATAAAAACCTTCATTAAATGTCACAATAAGAGTAAGCCAACTGCTCCCTTTAGTATCTGAACTTGGTGCTTTTATTCCACACGATGAGTAAGAAAACTGAGGCCCAATAGGACTTCACAGTTAAACCACTTACAGAGCCGGGGTTCTGCCCACATCTTCCCATATGTTTGTAGGAGCCACATTCCAAGCCTTTGTCGACAGTGGGAGGCTGGCCCACGTGCGTGATGCCCACTCTGCAGCATGGAGCTCTCAGGAACGGACTCAGAGTCAGAGCAATCCCTAAAACATGGCATTGTCATTTATAAAGGTCGCGTTTTCAGATTTCATAACATGTTTACAAACCAAAGCAATAGCAAGAGCTTCCGTAAGAAAATTGGGCAGCATCGCATCTGGTCCCTCGTCTCATAATTCCATTCTCCCTGCACCAGCTGAGGTAACTGAATAAAAAAACAATTCTGATCATGTCACCAGCTGTCTAAAATGATCCTGTATGTGAGTTAAATATCAAACATATCCCATAAGGCTTTTTCTAATAGACCCTGTATGTCCTCTACTCTCAACTCTCACCACAGCAGTCTATTTGTTGTAGCTCAGGGCTTCTCAGTTGCAGTGATTTTTCCCATAAAGCACACTTGGCAGCATTTGTAGACAATTTTGGTCATTGGGGCAACAGAAGGTGCTACTGGCTTCTAGTAAGCAGAGACCATGGATATCGCTAGTCGTCCTATAATGCTCACATGGTCTCCACAACAGTCACTTGGTTCGTAATGTGAAATAGCTCACTGTTGAGAACCCCCTTTACAGTCTACCATACAGAAACCCACATGTCCCTTAAGTTGGCAGAACAGTGTTCACCGCACTATGTGCCAAGCACTATGATTAATACGTTTGCTTCTGTGTGCCAGTTGTCCATGCTGTGCCAGCTTACACAAGAAGCTCTCAGCTAGGAAGCCTTCACACTGTCTGCTCCATGACTCACTCCTTTCCATCACTGAAACACAAGTTACCTACTCTTCTCTGACATCTCTAGATAAATGAGTAGGTGACTGTGCTGAATTCCTATCATCTGCTGTTCATCCTTCAAGCTAAGTGAATTACGACCACGATATACACGCCACTACTGGACCCTTGGGGTTATCATGCCATACTGGTCATTGATGTGGTTCATAGGTACCACAGATGGCTAGAGCTGTTGGCGGCTTTCCTCCTTTGAAAGCTTGCATGATGACTTCAGGTACCATGGAAGCAAGTCTTCAGGGAAGGAACATTCAGTTTGGTTCCTGCACAGGGGCCTCTGGGCTCTGTTTTTGAAGTGCATGGTATCTTTGACAATAGGGACTTATACCTCTGGGGCTAACCAAGGTCAAAAGCCTTAGGAGTTTCTTAAACATCACCAACTAATGACTCAAAATAAGAATCATCAAAGAAGCTTCCTTTTTCAACAGATGGAGACCACTACAGAAAACTACAACCAATAAAACCATAGAGTTGTGAAGCCAACTCTCAGTAGAGGTATCTACAAAATCATCTCACTCCTAAGGCTCAGTGAACATTGCCAAATAGGGGTAGGAAAGATAAGAAGAGTCAGAGTATTGGGGAGTTTGCTGTGAGATTGTGTTTCCTAGTAACACCAGAGGCTACACTCATAAAGTCTCACCAACATAACTTCCCAATCCTGAGCTGAGCAAGGATGATATCAGTGGGTGTGCCAAAGTGATGAGGAAAGTCCATGAGGCCTCAACCCAGCACAAAGAACTATTGACAACTGAGTAAAACTGATAGTGGCAGAGGTGTCTTCCCCATGGAAGAGTGTGCCAATCAGCTGTCCAGTGTCAAGCAGGTCAGCAGGACAGAACAAGTTCTATTTAGGAATATGTATGTATATGCATATACATATATGCATGCAAGTAACAGTTAGTGAAAAGGGGGTCATGAATTTGAAGCAAAGTGCGGAGAGGTATATGCGAGGGTTTGGAAGGAGAAAGGGAAAGGGAGAATTTTGATTATATCATGATCTCAGAAAAAAAGTATACATTCACAAGCCAGAAGGTTTCCATCTCACAGTCCATTTGTTTCTCTCTTGAATTTTAAAAAGAGTAGGAAAGTGCTTACCTACTTTTTAATGAGAAATACAGATCAATATATATATATATATATATATATATACCATCTCTTTCACATTCTTTAGAATGAGGGAAAACAAAACAAAACAAAACATGACTGAACGCCAGGCCTGTAGCATGCTGAGAATATGGAACCTTAGTTCTGCAGGATGTCCAGAAGAGGGAGGACCTGGCCCCACATCCACTTTGTTGATTCCCTGGAACGATTGGCCACTGTTGGGTCTGTTCAAAGCTGGAGATTTGTGCTGCTCCTGCTGTTGCAAAATGCAGATTTAGGAGCTGGCAGGCATTCCTGAAAAGATTCGTGTGCTGTTTAAGATCAGCCCAGTTTGGATGGAGAAAGAATAATCTGTGTATTTTGGAACACTTGTCAGGAAAACAAAAATACTTCTAAGGAGTATGTGAAGGCTTGACTGAGAAAGGCAGGGGGGAGGGGTGTCTTTAAGGGACTAAAAGAGAAGATGAAAGTAGTAACTGGTTGTTTAGTGGTTTCTTGCTTACAGGCTTGCCATGAGAGTGTGTTCTTTGCATGGAACATGGCAGACAGCTTGGTGGAGCTGGTGGAGCATGGTGCTGGGAAAAGAAGCCTCTTTACATGCTTAACACAAAATGAGAATAGCAAAGTCCACGTCATGAGCAAACACAGCAAAATAAGTACGTTCGGTAGCGATACCACATCCGGTGTTTAGTTTCCCCTTTTTGTCACTGCCTGCTTTGTCCTTCAAGACCATACAGGATGCAATGGGGCCAGTCCCTAATGTGGTTAGGCAAGAACCTCTGTACCTTTCACTTAACTCATTTCCCCTAAAATCTCCACTTCTTAAAACTTCACAGCAAGTGCAGTTATAATTTAGTTAAAAATAAAATAAATTTAAAAAAAAAGAACTTTGTCATATCTAAAACACCTGCTTGCAGAGGATTGAAATAGTTAAAACTGTAATTTTTGAAACTATTCCTAGAGTCCAGATGCACTAATTTGATTAAAGAAAGAAGAGAGTGAGAAGCTGGAAGGGCAGTATTTTATGCCAGGAACTTCCTCCTTCACATGAAAGAAGAACACTCCAAACAACTCATTTTAACTCCAAGCAAGGGAAGGACAAAATCCATTGTCGTAAATTTGGGAAAGTGGGATGCTGCCAGCTGAGTCTGAAGCAGCCAAAGGAGGAATGGTCCATCATGACGAAGCTGGGCCTGCTCCATCTGTGCTCATCATAGACTATGTGGTTGATAAACAAGCTAAGAATTGTCCCCATGATATCTTATATAAGAAAAGAAGAAAATGTATATATACATTTCCTGTTCCATCTTTATTGGGAGGGGTGTTTTTTTTTCCTTTTTCTTTTTTTTTTTTTTTTGACAGGGTTTCTCTGTTGTAACTCTGGCTGTCCTGGAACTCACTCTGTAGACCAGGCTGGCCTCGAACTCACAGAGATCTACCTGCCTCTGCCTCCCAAGTGCTAGGATTACAGGTGTGCATCACCACCACCCAGCTACTGTTATATCTTTAACTGAGAATTCATGGAAATGTCTGTGCAAGAGAAATATATGTAACAAAACAGGCAGCAGTGGGACTTGGAATAAAAAGAGAAATCATATTTCTATATGTATAATCCTAATGTATCCCCTGTGGGTGGTGGCTTATGAAGCAGGAACTAAACTACAAAGGGTCACACAGCATGGTTCAGACAGCTAACTGGGGGTTACACAGATCTCTTCTTCTTCCTTCCTTCCATCATTCTGCCATCTCTCAAGCTATAGCAAAAAAATAGAGCTCACTATATTTCTTAATGAACTTAGATGATACTAGTAATCCAGAACATCAAAAACTGCCTTACAAAACTTGGAATCTCTGAACAGAGCCATGTGAGTACACTCAAGGTGAGGGAATGACAAAAGAATAGAAAAAAGGAAAACAAAGACAGAAAATAGCTTGGGAATGTAGATGATTTCACCACCAGAAAGCAAATAAAAAGAAAAACCTCACAAAACCATGTTCTATAAGGTATTTATATAATAGAAAAAACTTAAGACAATTGAATGAGGGCACAGTAATTCACGGGTACCATTTGAAACATTGGATCTGAACGAAAGGAAAATGGAGATTATAGGCTGAGGGCAGTACTGAGTGAAAGCGGTGTACCCACATAACTCACTTGAAATGTTCCACAATGAAACGAGACAAAGAAAGTCTGGCTACTAAAGTGTTGCAGTCACCACAGTGAAGACTAGCGAAAAGCACAGAGATAGAGAGAGAGGGAGAAGGAGAGGGAAAGGGAGAGGGAGAGGGAGAGGGAGAGAAGGGGGAGATGAACATCATTGGAGAGAAACTGAGACCTGGAATACAGAAAGAATAATTCCACTCTAAAGCAGAAAAAAAATGGGCTGTAACATGACTCACAGGGTAAGGACACTCACTGGGCAAGCTTAGGAACCTGTGTCTAATCCCTGGAACATGCTTAAAGGTGGAAGGAGAAAACTGACCCCACAAAGTTGTCTTTTGACCTCCACAACTATGCATTGGCACATCACCTATCATTAAGACTCGCAATAACAGATAATAAATAAATAAATAAATAAATAAATAAATAAATAAATAAATAAATATGTAAATAAATGTTTTAAAATTAAAAGGTACCAGCACTCAGGAGACTAAGGCAGTAGGATTGCTGGATGTTCTAAGCCAATGTGAGCTAGACAGTGAGTTTGAAACCAGCTTGGTATATAGACTGAAACTTTGTTGGAGAGAGAAATGAGAGAGAGAGTTGGGAAGAGCATTTTAATAAGGAAACTGTCCCAAAGTATCAAACTGGAAATTCTTCTCAGCATAAGAACTGATTGTATAGTTGGGGATTTAGTTCAGTTGTATCATGTTTGCCTAGCATACTCAAGACCCAGTGTTTGATCTTCAATACCAGATTAAAAATAACAGAACAAAACAAAAGAAACATGACCTGATCTGCAGGTCAAAATAACATTTTGTATAGTATGCTCATCTGAGATAATTATTGATTTTGCTATTGTATTAAAATAATATTTGTGAGGTGAATGAAAACAATTTAATTACTTACTCCTACTGCTGAAATTATATAACTCCAAGGATAATAAATTAATGGTTGTTAAATTCTTCAAGCCATAAAGTATGACAAAAATTAGGGTAATCCATAATGTAACCCAAAAGAGAAATTCATAAACAGATATTCACAAACAAATTTTGGTGATGAATGCTTGACAGTTCCATTTTTAAAATATGTTGAATAGGAACATGTAAGGTGTAAACTATATCCTGAAATGGAAATATTGGAATTGAAAAAAATCTTTGCGAGAATAATGAAATTAAAGTTAAAATTTAAATATATAGCAAATGAGTGGTTTTACACATTATAAATATAAATGAAGTATATGTGTATGTCGGAGCTTCCAAGCCATGCTCAGTCTGAATATAATAGTTAAGTCATTGTCACCTTGACTGGATTTGGAATCACCTAAGAGACACACCTCTGGGCATGTCTTGAAAGGCATTTCCAGAGAGGTCTAATTGAGGAGGGAAACCCACCTTGAATGAGGGCAGTGCTATCCTAATGACTGCATATAAGGAAAAAAGAAAGAACACTGAGCCCTAATGCTCATCTATGTCTCCTTTCTGAGTGTGGTTAGCTGCCATGTGAACAGCCATTGCATGGTCCTTCCACCCTTCCACTATGCTTTCCTTTCTATAATGAACCAATTCAGTTAAATCACGAGATAAAATAAACTCTTTCCTAAGTTGCTCATGTCAGATGTTTTATCACAAGAAAAAAAAAACAATTAATGCATTGAATAATTTTCCGGGTGGACTCTAGGATGCTGAAGCTGCTATGTCTGCTGTTAGAATTTATTATTGCAACAGTTAAATGAAAAGTCAGCTATGGGAAAGACACATGGAGAAAGATAAATTACTGACCACTCTTTCATATCTGGGTCATAAAACGTATGTCTAATTTCTTCATCAAACATTGTATGACAACATACAATGGTTTGTTGTATGGTAAGTGGAAATACAACCTATACAAAGTGCTGACAGCCAGAGGTGCACACCTGGAGTTCAGAGTTTTTATGGAAGGTCAGTCATAATGATGTGCAATGCTTGCTTGCTTGATTTCACTTAGCTATACTCCAGACCCCCAGAGGAAACCGGGCATTTCCTACAGATTACCTTGCCCATTAGCAATGTTAATCAACTGACACCATGCACCTGAGTCTTGGATGTGCACATTCACCACTCAGAACATTCTGTGAGGACAATGCAGGCTAGTCATCAAAATAGACTGCTCCTGGGGAGATGTAGAGTTTGCATTACCACCTTTCATTCACAGCGTGTGCTAAAAGTAACAAGGTCACAACCAACATTCAGAGGTGAAGGAGAAAACCTAAGAGAATACTGTTCTCCTTTTTCATTGCCTCTAGTTGGAAACTGAATTCAAAGAATGGCATCAATATTCCTAATTTTTAATAATAGCTTTTGTAAATTTTTGTGAGTTCCCTTGAGAAATATTGCCTCTTAAAATATATATCATTTAAAATTCATACTTTTTAAATTGTGTTCTCCTCAGGAAGATTAAAGTTCACTTTAATTAAAATAGCATATGCACATTTCCATCTTTAAACAAGTGCCTGTTTACCCTTCTGTATGCTTATGTATTTAGAAAAACCCATGGAATAAGTCATGCTATTGTTAAAGATATTGGTGGTGTGATTTGGAAGGCTTTTTTTCCCCTACCTATGTCTATATTTCTTCTCTTAGATTGAAAAAAGTTAGTATGAAGCATTTAAAACATAAAATTCTTACTTTGATTTTTATTTTAAAATGACCGGACAATAGAATGATCCTCGCATTAGTTTAGCACATGCTATGGACAGTTGTCCTCACTTTCAGGGAGTTGAAGCTTTGTGTAGAGAAAAAGAAAAGTAGAACCATTTTCTTTCTACAGTGGTTAACACAGGGTTGAGGAGAACACATTTTCCATACAAACTTCTATCGCATTGCTCAATATTCCTATGCCAACGCCCATTATCAGTACTTAGAGGAAAGGGAGTTCTGATTATAGGGTTATGGCCGTGTCTCTCTGGCTAGAATGCCAAAGTATGAAACAAGGTTACTTGTCATCGAGATTGAAGGACGTAGCAATCAGGTAAAAGTAAAATAATATGAAAATTAGATAAAACTTGCTGCTAATATTATTTATACCAGATGGGGAACAGAAATGGACCTACTATGACAAATGAAAGTAAAAAAAAAATTGGTAGAAAAATATTTGAAACATTCACAATAGCTCGAATTAGGGTAACTTTAGAATGGATGGCTGAGGAGCTTGCAGGACATGTAAAGAGCATGAAAATAAATACGAATTCTTAACATCTCTGAAATTTGCTATTAGGTAAAATTGTAAATGAATATTTAGTTGAGAGAAATACTAGGAGTTCAGTTGGTAAAAGTGCTTAACAAGGATGCACGAGGACCTGAGTTTAAATTCCTAGCAGTCATATGAAAACTTGGCACGGCTGTACTCTTCTATAACCCAAGCACTGTGGGAGATGGAAGAAGACAGAGACAGGTGGATTCATGGAGCCCACTGGACAGCCAGTCTAGACTACAATGAGCTCCAAGTTAAGTAAGATAACTTGTCTCAAGAAAATAAGGTGGAGAGTATTAGAGGATGGCATTTGATGCTGACATCTATCTTTCACACGCACACACACACATGCAAATCAGCTGCATATGTGCACACATACATATATGCAGAGAGAAAGAGTTAAACAAATTCTCAGTAACAAGAGTTCTGATGTGTACACCACAATTTGCTTGCATCTTCACTTCACTCTGCTGCTTGTTATAGAAGCTTTATTCCAGGTGGGTGTACTAAGAAAGCAGGAAAATGACTCCCTTCTGGATCATTTCCTAAGACCACAGTTTTATCCCAGAAATGATGGACTATTGTGTTGGAGAAGTTTATTTTTAGGTATGTATAAAATAATTGTGCACTGTTGGGAAAGGGCTAACTAGGCCTTGTTGTTTTGAATTGTTTTCAGGTGTTGGATTTATGTGGGGGGGGGGGATGTTTGATTGCTCATGATCTGCACCTGAGGAGTTCTGAATCAATAAAAACACCGGAGCTCAGATGCTTTGGATTCCACTGTCAGGATGGTGCTGGCCACGATGATGGTCCTCTCTGCTAAGATCTCCAGGTTTGCATGTATGAAAGCACTTCCCTGTCTTCCTCACTGAGTCACCACAGTAGGTGTACTACTACACTATTGGAACCTTTAATATTCTCCCATCTTCTTTGTTGCAAAGAAAAAAAGCATTCTGGGTAGTCACAACCAGGAATGCGGACTACATCTCCCAGCCCTTATTCATAAGGAAGTGTATGTAACTCAGTTCTAGAAAGGCAATACTTCTAGCGCTACAATTGTCCTTCCCACAGCTTACTCATGGAAAAGATGTTCATGTAAGAAAAGCAAGCCTAGAAGACCAACATCTGACATCTTTCCAGAGTTTACTCCTATAATGGAAGCATCATTCAGAGATAATTAAGCTCTTACTTCTGCAAACAGCTGGGGTTCAGTAGAAAGAATATTGTTTCCATGGCATGTGAAGATGGAACAGGAGTGGATACTAAAATGGAGCTTAGAAAAACTCATGGATCAAAGCTTTTTGAAAACAGTAAATGTATTTTTGGTGGCAAGCAGTTCAGAATCAGCAGATAGCTCTGTAGGACCAGAGAGGATAAGCAGAGTGACAGACCACCCGGAAAATCATTATAAAATCTGATGCATGAAAAGCTATGGAGGATCCTGCTGGGATTGTACTCTTCCTTATAGATCTTAGAAATTGTACACTTTAGCTACTGTACACCCAACCCATGGGAATTAGAATAGGACATGGGCAGAACTGAATGTATTCTCAAGACATCCTATTGGCTCATGATACTTAAGTTATGATCTTTTTAGCTAAACAATAAACTGCTCTTACCCAGGGCCTACTCTTTGCAGACTAGACTTACAAATAAAACCACATTTATCCTTGATAGTCTGGAAGACTTAAAACTGATTTTTCTAAATGTATAGTCCTATTAGTCACAGAGGATCCATTGCCAAGTTACTAGTCCCCGGCTAAATAGGAGACCAAAATCATACATTCCCCAAACATGGTCTCCAAGATTCGTATATTCAATAGGTAAAGGGTAAAAAGCAAATTCACTAAAAAGAGACTTAAGGCTGTATTTGACTAACATGTGGGTTATATTGATCCAGGAATTACAATTAGGGGGTGCAACCTAAATTCTAAAATGGGGAAATGTCTGAGGAAGGATATCACAACACACTACTGGAATATAGAACTCAGAATTTGTTCTTCCAAGTCTGTAAATGAACAAGAAATTGCTTTGATGGTGGTGGGGTCAGTATCAAAATTTATAAAAATATATTATCAGATATACCTAGAAACAGCCTAGTGAAATACATACACAAAATAAGGTCAGGTGACAGGATGCCATTCAGGAACATGTCTATTGGATTTTACCAATGAAAACTACAATGGCAATGTTATAAATGTAGTCAAAGATCTAAGAGAAACTATATTTGAAGAATTTAAGGAAAACAGATTAAAAGTGACTCATCAAATAGAGCCTAACTTCTTAAACTGTGGATTGTGTCTCCATTGGGCTTCATATAATTGAGGATGATTTGTAAAAATTGTCAAGAGTAAAGGTTTATTAATTACCAATGGTCAAACATTAATTAAAAATTAAAGATATGACAAATCCAAGATGTTTCTGGCAGTACTTGTTCATGTCATGTCATGGTACTTCACTGTAGCCTTGATTCTGAACACATAGTATGCATACAACACACATGTATGTCTTTGTGCCATGTTACCCCAACAAATGCTGCTCAGAGTAGCTCAGCTCAGATTGCAAGCAACTGCCTGCTGTAAACTGAAATGTTTTTTCTACACACATGATTTTTCTGCTCTTAAGAATGTAACTATTTGTTATAGAAAACAAAAATTTTTAGTATTTTCCTACTATCATTACTCAGCACACAAATATTAAATTAGTTGGATTATATTGTGTTGCAATATTTAATTTTAAAAATCACTGTTTGTAGCAGTTGCTACCATGCTTTTTTACCCTCTAACTCAGGAATGAGGAAGGAAGGGTAGAAAGAAAGAGAGAAATCTTCACTGCCCTTGTAGGTGACCTGGAAAGAGAGAAAGAAGGAAAGGAAGAAATATGCACAGCCCTTTTTGGCTGTCCAAAGCTTGGAGAGCAGAAGCTGAACTCACGTGTCAGTGCAATATCCCAAACCTAATTTCTCCAATCAAAGTTCCTCTAAGCAATAACTAACCAACCAAGCAACAAACCAATCCACTAACAACCAACAACCACTCAACCCCAGGTCTCTGGGTTTCAACTTCCAAGTGGCATGCAATCATAAGGACAAGCCACATGTGGCAAAATAGTTGCACGTGATCAAATTATAGCCACTGGTAACAAACAGTCTAAACCAAACACTTGGGATGGGAACAAAAACAGTCCAAACACCATTTTGTGTTTTTAAAGAAACCAAAATCACAAAACTCCTTCCAAGTGTCCCACTACAACTGTTTGAGTCGATGACTTGTAAAAAAAAAAAAAAAAAAAAAAAAAAAAAATCATTAAATAAATTTGGGACTTGGAATTAGAAGTGAATTTACATCAATTTCTGAAATGGACTTGATGGAACTACATTTATACTATTTTGTAATATTTGTTCATACAAAGTGCCATTCATACCATTGCTGATTATAAAGTCAAAATATTGACCATTTCAAATATATTGAAGATGCTCTACATCCTACAGTATCAGATACTCAGCCATGATTATAACTTTTATGTAAAAATAAAGAACCACATCTATTTTACTAGTATGTAACTTTAATTTTTAATTTAATAAATAGTAAAATTAAACATATGCTAGAGAATTAGATTGAAATAAATTCCTTTATGATTTGTTATCAATAAATATTTGATTTATATATCTATTTTTACACTTATATACTCACAGTCGCATAAAATTTCTTAGGCAAAAGGGGCTTATAAATGAAAAACACTAAGAGCCTCTGAAAAGGAGCATATCAGTAAAGGATAAAATTGTGCACGATGATTGTTTACAAATGATAATTTTGAAGTCGGCAGATACAGTACCTACATAAGAAATTTGCTATATGAATTAAAAAGTAGATTTCAGTTGTAAAAGAAGAATCAAAACTTTGAAGATAGATCAATAGGGTCTAGGACTACAAATAGAAAAAAAAAAGAATACTGATAAATATACCTTCATGGGAGATAACTTTAAGTGTACTTACATTTGTTTAACAGGAAAATTAAGTAAAAGGGACAAGTGGGACCAAAGGATGTTTAAATTATGCCTAGAGACTTACCAAAATGGATAAAAAGCACTAACCTACATATCCAAGAAGCTCAATGAACTCTAAGTAGATAAATGCAAAAACAACTTTCTGTTTCTCTCTTTTCTCCAAGATTTAAATAAAAATAGTAAGAATGCTAGGAAACAAATATAGCAGAAAAGCAGCAAAGGAAAAAACAAAGAAAAATTGCTCATCATATATATAAGTGCACAATGGAGCAATGGAGGAAAAATGGAGGTCAAAGATCGTAGGATAGTATCCAACACATTCTATTAAAAAAAAAAAAAATCTATTGACTGTATGTAGTAATGTAGTAATGATGATGTAGTAGGAAAATGAAGACGAATTAAATATTTGTAAATAAGCAAAACTAAACGATTCATCCCTGACACATTTTCCTTGCAGTGACAACGAAGAATTTGTTGAAGCTGAAAATAAAGGAAAGTGAAAATACATATTAGCTTTAATGTAGAAAAAAGAACTCTAATAAAAATAGATATGTATCTAATAATAAAAGATGCCGTAATTACACATGTTTTCTTTCCTACTGGTTTTAAAGTAAGTACACAAAGCAGTATCTTTAAAATTATGTTGTGGCTATAGCATATAGAATTGCCATATATTTGACAATAAAAACCAAGTGAATGAAGCTATATTTGAAAAAAAGAAATGACACCAGATGGTAATTTCAATCTACAGAATGAAATGCAGAAATGAAGAGAGTTAGACACAGTAAATAATAAGCTTAACTGAAAAGAAAAACTCAGTAAAATATTTCAGCTTTCCTTCCTTTTGCTAGCTTCTCAAGAGTGACAGAAGTTTTTATAAAGCAATTATTATAATAATGTATTACTGTGTCTGGTATATATGTGTATATTATACATGCAAACACATGTCCGTGCACACATGTGAAATATGAATCATAGCACAAAAATGGGGCAAGATAGGAGAGTCAAATAATAATAGAGTTTCCATATCTTGGTCTGGGAATTTAGCTCAGGGTTTTGTGGGTTTAATGGGTTTGGTTTTCAAAATTACAAAACAAGATTTGCTTATAGTTCACCAGAACTCGTTTTATAGTTTACTGGAATTCATTTAGTATAGAGATGAGATAGAGTGTCATAAATTAAGATACATACCGTGAGCCCTCAAGCAACCACTAAGAAGGTAGCCCAGAAAGCATAGTTAAAAATCATTTAAGGAATTAAAATAAGATAATAGAATATATTCAAGGATGGCAAAAGGATGTAATAAAGAATTGAAAATGAATAAAATAGGATACCATGCTAATTGCTTTTCTGATCACTGTAACCGGTTCCTGACAAAAAGACAACTTACAGAGGAAAGATTCATTTGGTACACAGTTTGAGAAGAGTATGTCATGGTTAGGAAGGTGGGGTTTCAGGTGCATGAAATGCTTGTATTGCTTCTACATTCAGAAAGCAAAGAAAGATGACGATTGTTGCTCAGCTAGCTTTCTCTTTTCAACTCAGTCCAGAATCCTAGTCCATGATATAATTCTGAACACGGTCAAGGTGGGTCTTTCCTTTTCAGTTAAACCTGTGTGGAAATATACTCCCAGATACAACCAGAGGTGTATCTCCCTGGTGATTTAAAATTCTGTTAAGTGGATGATCAAAATACCATCTCAGGGGCCATTTAAGTACCAAGATGCAGTCAGTTCGTGGTATAGTCTCTCAATCTTCAATAATCTTTTGATATATTTATATATTGAGTTGCTTTTCTTTATAGGGTCATACTTCCCACACCAAAAAAAAAATTCTAGTCCTGGTATTCTTTGTATTTGAAATCTTTTTAAATAAAGTCCTATCAATGCATGGAACAGATTTTGTTTCTGTTGACCTCTGAATTAAAATTTCTAGTTAATAAGTACCCCCCAAACACACTGCATTGATCATAGAACATGCAGTACTTCAAAAAGAACAGACTGAGATTCACACTTTATTTGAAACCAGTAGCTGTCTTATTCCATGGTCATCTGATATTGATATTTATTCTGTCGTGTTATGAATATCGATACAACGTGTGCTTCCATGTACACTTATATTCTCACATTAGAGATATTCAGAGGATAAAGAACAGCTATTAATTTTGGAATATATGTAAGTTGAGTGCATCAAAACTTCCCATTTCATAGCTCATTTAACTTCCTAGTATCTCCTTAACAGAAGTCTACATTTGTGTGGTTATGTATAGGGGGTGGACAGTGATCATTAATGAGGATCATAATTACATACACAGATCATTGCATGCTTATTTTGACAATGAATTATTTAGAATACATATACTATATTTGCTTATGTAAACTGAACATTTAGGAATAATATTTGGATATAAATAATGGCATAAAGGTACACAAACACACACACACACACACAGAGCTACATTCTATCATGAATCATCATAGCTATGCTTTGATACCTAGAAACATGATGTAGTACTAGCTTAGCACTTCACAGTGTGGCAGATGGTTAAGCACATACTCTCAAGAATCATAATTGCTACATTCAGACCCCAACTCTGCCATGTATTAGCTGTGTGATTCTATATTTATATAAAATATAAGAATGTCTTTCTCATGATCTTCCTAAGGATTAAGTGACTTTTAAAAAATTAACTAATTAAATTTTCTCCTGTCATATAATTCATCCCAACACCCCTCCTCTACTTCCTCCATTCCTCCCAACTTCCCCATCTCCCCTCTTCCTCAAATCCACCCTGCTTTCCCCAACATCCACCCCTGCCTCCCACTCCCATCCTGCCTCCCCCCCCAAAAAGAAGCAGTCCTCCCAATATTACTGCTAAAACAGGGCACAACAAGATGGAACAAGGGCGAGTATTAATCCCTATGTCAAGAGTGGACTAGGCAAAGCAGTGGGAGGAAAAAGGTCCCAAGTGCAGGCAAAAGTATCAGAGACACCGCCCTCCCAAAACACACACACACACACACACACACACGTACACACATACACTCTCCAGCCTGTAGGAGTTCTGCAAGAATACCAAGCCAGACTACTGCAGGACATATCTAGGAGACCCTACAGGTTCTGTTTGATGCTCCAGGCTCTGTGAGACTCTAAAAATGTTGGTCAGTTGCCTCCATGGAGCTTGTTCTCCTTTTGTCCTTGACCCCTCTAGTTCCCACAATTCCTCCTCTCCTTCTTCTGTGGGGTTCCCCAAGTTCTGCACAATGTTTGGCTCTTGGCTTCTGCATCTGCTCACATCCTCTGCCAGAAGAAGCCTCTCTGTTGAAAATTGGGCTAGTCACCAATCTATGAGCAGAGCAGAGGATATCATTAGAAATCATCTCCTGGGTATCCAATCTCTAGTTCCTGGCCTACCCTGCAGTAATGAATGCATAGTCCTAGAAAGCACCAAAAATATAAATCTCACAAAACTACATTTTAGATACTAGTTTTGATGTTTTTGATTTTGCTTTTCTGGGAAGAAAATAATTCCTTTCATACCTGGGACATGAGCTAACTTAGATTATGATTCCTGACAGACCATCGTGTGCCTTTTATTATGATGATTCTTGCAGCTGTCACATTTTCCCCTATGATCCCTTTAGAATTTTTAATTTATAATACATAGCTTTGGGTGGTATGGGTCTTACCAGAGCAATGTTGCTTTCCAGAAATATGAGTGGGTGCCTTTACATTACTTTCAGTATACCTACGGTCTGTCGTGTAAATGGGGTAGGGATGTGACAAATTCAAAATCCTTCCTGTGTTTTGCTTACACTTTGTGCTACTGTGTTCCAACTCATTCCATACTTAAAAATGTGAGTCTTTGTCTCTTTCCTTTGCTATTAAGCCCGTGACATCTAGAAAGCTTCTTGGTATACAACACATTGATAAATTAATCTGAGAATTATCTTAAGCTCTCAACTGTTTACTTACTTCCCAGGTTCTACCATAGTCTACTGATTGTGCTAGGCACAAGCTACCTTAACAATAAGTAAGAAATAAGTCTTTCCTTGGTATCTGTGGCTTATTGATTCTAGATCTCCAAGGATGCCAACTCTGTTGCTTCTCAAGCAATATCAAGGGATGCAGTATTTGAGTATAACCTTCACATATATTCCTACATACTGTAAATAATTTCTAGATGGCTCACCATGTCTAATGCACTGTAAATTCTATGTAAATAGTCCTTTTGATTTGCTATTTAAGAGATAATGTCAAGAAAGCAATTCTATACAGTTGCATCTGGTTGGCACAGACAAATGTTTTCAAGCATTTTCTATTCATGGTTGGTTGAATCCACAGATATAAAGCCTGGAGATACAACAAGGTGGCTGCTCAAAATTGAATAATTCATTATCTTAGAATTCCTTTCTTCCTTTCCTTTGTGTTTGTAGAGACGTTATTTATTCTTTGTACATGATTTGATGTTATCACTTATTTCATTACAATCCCCCAAAGACCTGCTCAGATACGACCCTGCGTGCCTTAGTCACTGGCAGCCCACATTCCTCCTCTAAATGTTACTAGCAGCTGTAATTTAGCCATTTTATATTTTAGTATAGTTATTTGTACCTGCTGTGTCTCCCTTTAGCATAGGGTTTCCGTTTCACCTTTGTATTAACCACAAACATGTAAGTAGCAACTATTTGATAACTGTTAATATTTAATGAAGAACATACTCACTGGGAGATACTGAGTCCAGAGACAGGCTAGCTTCAGAGGAGTGAGAGTGATTTTCTTTACTATCCTACTTGGAGATATGTGTTAATGAATGACTAAACAAGCTTATATGTTGAGCTTCATGGTATTGAAAAACACTAATCCCTGGACATGGCATCTAAAGTAATACATCATAACTAGTGTCAATTCGAGATGACATTATCTGGCTACCTTGGTTTTCTTATAGAAAGTATGGAAATTGTATCCATATTACAACATTCAGATGATATTTGATGACATGCGTGATGTGGGGTGGGGGTCAGGCGTCCTAAACCAAGCACTTGGGCTGAAGAGTGCACCAAGTCCAAGTGAGTTCCATTCATTCCTTATAAAAGCTCTGTTTGAATGCAAATAAAGTGAAATTATTGAGGGCACCACTAGCATTTTGTTATTCTTCTAGTGCCAGTTCTCATGGCTCATTGCATGGTGATAGCCCCTCTTACCAAGACATGAGGCAGGTGTGAGCTTTATCCACTCTGTAGTCCTGACTCAGAAAGAGCTCTGGCATTTATGTTTATTTGATGTGATGTCTATAAACCTTTCTTCCCCTCCCTCCTATGAAAGCACTTACAAGGGGCTTTAAGTTGTTCATTTTGTACCTTTGATTTATCTACAACACTTGGAATTAAAATTGCTACTCTTTGTGGAGCATGTTCATTTTTGTAAAATATCTTCATAGCTAGTGTTCAATGTTTTTTTGCCCTTCCTCAGGTCTATGAATGTCATAGAGCAAGTACCAGACATATCATAAGAATATGGCAAAAAAAAAAAAAGCCAGAACAGAAGGTTTGCAATAGAAGTAGTTATGTTGGCCAACTACTACTGTATGACAACAAAAAAATCCCCACTTTTTTTCAAGACAGTATCTCACTATGTAGCTCTGGCTATCCTGGAACTCACTATTTGGACTGGGCTGGCCTCGAGCCTGCAGAAGTGAGCCTGCATCTGCCTCCCCAGTGCTAGGATTAAAGGTGTGTGCCACTATATGCTCTGACATGAAAACTTAGTAATTTTGTTTAAAGACTAAGCGAGAATAGAGACCTACAGCTTAAGTGACTTGCTCCAGATCACATTTTCAAAGGGTACCAGTAGTAGAGCTCCATCAAACAAAAGTCACCTCTTTACCAACTTGGTACCAACTCTACTCAGCCTATGAAGAAAAGGGCCTTTCAAACTCTGATGTTCGTTGTGCTGATGGTCTCCGTTCTCTTTTTGGCAGAGGCATCGATCCTGAGCTACGACGGCAGCATGTATATGAAGGTCATCATGCCCATGGTGATGCACACGGAGGCAGAGGATGTGTCCTTCCGCTTCATGTCACAACGAGCCTATGGGCTGCTGGTAGCTACGACCTCCAGGGATTCTGCAGATACGCTTCGCTTGGAGTTG
Source organism: Cricetomys ansorgei (assembly GCA_026225945.1). NCBI lineage: Eukaryota > Metazoa > Chordata > Mammalia > Rodentia > Nesomyidae > Cricetomys > Cricetomys ansorgei. Next base: position 11,901,543 of record JAMJFZ010002869.1, read on the forward strand.
GATGGTGGGCGTGTCAAGCTCATGGTTAATTTAGGTATCGTATGAAGGACCCTCTGTCACTTTGTTTAGGCTTGTCTTCTCTTTCTTTTCTGATTTTCATTACTTTCATTGAATTTGTTGTTTCTTGAAAGTTAGCTGCTCACCTCTTGTTTAATAGACCCATGGATTAAAAACCAACAGCAACGCACACCTTATCCTTGTTTCTGCATGAGGGTTTGATGTCAATTTTTGGTCTCTGACAGTGGTGATTTCTTTACTAGATTATTCGTTTTCTAAGTTTCCTTTCTTAATTTTGTTGGAATTGTTTAGCTTTGTGTAAAACACGCTACTTTGGTCCATCTTTTGATCAATCAATCATATTCTCATTAAGTCCAACTCCCTGGTCACCACTCAAAACAGTCAAAGCTGAGGATGAGGACAGCAAGGAAAGGAGGCAAAATGAGAGGGTGAGTGGGAGAGCACCACACTGTGTGTTGTTTCTAGTTCCACGCTGACTTCCTATGGATGGTTCTGGTGACCTGGCTGGCACTGAGATCTTACATTTATTCCTAGCAGGACAGCAGGTTACGTTGTCCTTTTTATCCCATTGGAAACAGTCTTCTAAGTTCAGAGGCTCTGAATATGGAAGGTATGCCTCCTGATATGTTTACCTATTTCTTTTTCTGGTGTTCTTAACCACTTGTCAGCAGCCCTTTGGTATAAAGACTGTTGTCTCAAAATGTCAACCAGTTGCTTAATTCTCCCATGTAACGCATATCAACTTTATTCTAGATTTGGAAAAAAAAAATATGTCAACTTCACATTTGTAACTTAATCGGCTCAAGATGTGTTCTTTCTCTGCAGTTACCTATAATGGACACTTGAGAAATCCTCCTTATGGCCTCACATTCTTTCCTGCTATTGATTCTTTTTTACTGGATTCTAATTATTATTTTCAATGGAGCGTGGGGACCTCTTGGCTTTGAGAGGAAACAAACACTTCTGTTGCTGCTCTTTCCACTCAGCAGAAAGCCAAATGCCCAGTGATGTCAGAACTAATGATTTAGCTGAGTCCACACTGCTAAGCTAGTGGTTTCATGTGGGTTTACAGAACATGTTTGGATATAGCACTCTGCTATACAGATTTGTTGGAGCTATGGACAAATGGAGCCAATCCAAGACCATGGAAAACCCTAGCTGGCATGGCTGAAAGGTGGGGGTTTTGAATCCACACCACTCTTATCTGCTGTCAGGCCAGCAGCTGGTACCAATTCCAAACTATGAAAAGCCTGAGGACACGGGACTGTTTTGAGTAGTGGCTCATTTAGTTCTGTGTTTTCATTTTACTTCTCGTTTTCAGCATTTATGACACAGTGTGCTTTTTCCTGTCTAATCCTATCAGCTTTCTTTTTCAGTGCGTCTCTTGGTTTTCTTTTGTTTGTGTATGTGTGTGTATTTGATTATTTCAGTTTTTTTTTTCTTCTTCTGTTGCTGAATCTTTTTTTGTGTATGTATTTGTATTCTTCAGTTTTTTAATCCTTCCCTACCATCTACCATTGTAAATCAAAAGATGGTATTCAACCCTTCAAAGGCCCAAAGCCTGCGGCCCGCATAGCAAACAGCCTTGAGAACAGAGAGTACTGAGAAGCCTGCAGGGGCTGGCATACCCCTGCCCCTCCTGCCTGCCCTCCACAGCACCTTCCCCACCTTAACTGGACCATACTAAGCATGTTACACTACCTAAAACCAACAACCAGCTATCATAACTGACTTTTCTATAGAACAGCAGAGAGAAAAAAGACCAAGCCAAAAGCATAATGTACAAGATAAAATCTGACATCAGACCCTATCTTGCTCACCCCAGAAAAACAAAAAGACTGTCTTTGCCTCTGTGTTTACCACAAAGTAAGAGGAACGTATACATGAGAGTAGGAATGACCCTGTGGCAAACCAGGGGCTGCATGTGTGTATTTCAACAGATCATTTGTTTTTCTCATTAAATGCAGTTGTGTAAAGTCTAGACAGAGAACCTTGACAAGTGTCACTTTACAAGGAAAACTGAAGTCAGAGAGAAGGAGAATAGATGAGCGATGAGGATAATAGATCAAAGATGTCCACCCCCTCTGACAACACATACACACACACACACACACACACACACACACACACACACACACACACACACACAAAGTTAGTTAGTCATAGATCCTAAATATATTTCTAGAACATCATTCATGTCTTCTATGTTTTAAACTGTGGCCAAACCTGGGACCCGAGCCTTTTCAAAGGATAGTTTTTGCCTCTCAACTTTTGCTGGATCACTCTCCATCTAACTCCTACTAGGCAGGGACATCTTGGCCAAAGGAGTCTCAGTCCCATTGGAGCACTGTTCTCCTCTAAAAAGGAAGAGTTGCTTGCTTCTGCTGGAGGGGAATGGTCCATCACAACTATCACTTTGGATTAGCTAACTTTTTTCACTCCTGACATAGAAAACTGAACATCGATCCTTGTGCTGTGTCCAGGCTTCATATTCAGAATTTGTCCAAAGGTTTTTTTCTCCCTCTTCCAAATATTTTTTCTTCTTTGTAACAAAGCCATTGCTTCTATCTAATAGCTATAGAAGAAAATATCTCCAAGAAGGGTTTACATCCACACATAGCCTCTCCCAAACTAACTTTGTTTTCTTACTGTATTTTTTTTTCCTCAGGCAAGGTCTCATTCTGTAGTCAAAGCTAGCCTGGAGTTTTCTGTAGCTCAGGTTAGCCTCTGGATGCTTGTATTTCAATTTGTTTCCCCTTTATAGCACACACAACAGATATTCAAGATCATTCAAATTGCAGACACATGTGAGCTCTTGTGAGAAAAACCTAGTATGTATTTCTGTGGTGTAACATAGCATCTACATGCCAAGGAGGCTAGAGTTTTCTTAACGTTTTGGTTTCTAAAGACAGGCATACGTGGCCATAGCAGGCATACATGGTATCCCACACTAGTCAGCATGATTTTAAAAGTCGTAAAGCTGACTGTTGATCAAACAATATTTGCTCCTTGTGCATAAAAGAGGGACTAACAGTAGTTTGGCATCAAAGTACATTTAAAGGTTTCAAACTGTGTTTTATTTCAATCCAGCCACAGTTTGAGAGCTAAATCATCAAAGATTTTTTTTCTTATATTTGCTTCTACAGACATGAAGCTTCTGTAGCAAGTTCGTAGCAGAGCTAAGACTAGAATCCCTGTCTCTAATCTTCTAGATCATTATGAGTTGTCTGTTGGCTCTGTAGATCTGTCTCATGAGTCAGTGGTGGGATTGTCTTAATGACACCACTCATGATGGTCACTTTGAAATATTAACATAGGAAATCTCTTTTTGCCTTCATATTCAGTTTCAATTGAGCCACATAACGGAAAAGTCACTGGTAGGAATGGATCCTTTAGTGTCCCCAGCAGGGTGCTGGGAGCCCTCCATCAATGCTAGAGACTCTAAGGGCGGTGTTAGGCATTCAGTTAATCACATTTAAATTCTCCAGATATTCTTTCTCTAGACATCCCGAACACTGTTTTTGGAATAGTTAAAAACACAGCTTTTAGAAGCATTCGTGGCTTCCAGACTCAGCACAACTTTCACCAGTATGTAAATCAATCTTTTCTTCCACTTCACTGAAATAAAGCAAATGGATTAAATATAGCAAATAACACACATATGCACACATATCCAAATGGGCTGGAAGCAGACATTTTTCAGAGAGAGCACCTCAGCTGCTATAGTGGACAAAGATAAGGGGCATGACCTTTCCAAATCAATTCTTCTGGCTCATTTTTTCATTAAAAATTACATGCCCTCACCAACAAGACCACAGCCCCAGAGCTTGTGAAGAAGACACTATGGAAGATTTTTTTCCCCCATAAAGCACTTATCCTTTAGGTAAAATTACAAAATCATTCCGTGTGCTTCACTTTAAACATATTGTTTTCCACCCCTGAAAGCCCCAGGTTCTCGTGTTGATTTAAAGGTATCATTTAGACTTCATGAGGCTATTTACATGACTAGGAAGATAAACCTAAGTGAAATACTTCTCCTTATTCCAGACTCCTATCTAATAATAAGATCCTCAGCCTCACACAGCTATAAACGAAAATTCTTGTTTGCAGTCCTTGGGTTGGTGGCTTTAGGTCCACTCTTCCTTTTTCCTTGATTCCTAAGCATGTCTGCCCTTACCGCTGTTTCCCCTCTTTCTTGAAAAGCCAGGAAAAGGTATTTCTCCAGCTTTGGGTGAGGGTAGGTGCAGCCAATAGCTCCATTTCTACCCCTCCTCCCTCCCTGCCCACCTCCCCAGCCTCCTAGGGGCATGGCCTCCTCTGTCTGGTGATCGTACCAATTGGTCCAGGGCTGTTTGCTGCCACTTTTCTGTTGCGGTTGACGACACATGACAAACCTAACCGCACGAAACCAAACCCAGATTTTTCTCAAGAGATGTTCTTCCGGGGTAACAAACCAATAAGCAAAACTCTGCCCGCCTTCATCTTCAGGATGACTGGGTATTATAAATTGCTCCTAGCTGAATTGAGCATAGTTCTATTCTGTTGGACTGGTTGCCACGAGTTCTATTTCATTTGTTCACTTAAAATAGCTCATTTTAGGGAAATCCAAATGGTGGGATTATGTTGTACTAGTCCTCTGAAAACTATTGGGTGAACCTTAAGCAGCAGAAGAGCACAGTTTATATACTGATATTCTTCCCTGTAGCTTTCTTTCTTTTCTTATCATTGACTTTGACCTTTCAATATTTGACTTTGCATAAACCCTGATTGGAATCCCACCATTATGAACCAACCTTTGGTTCAGCTGGGCAGTTTGGTAACAGTTACCTGAGACATTTCTCCAGCCATTGCTGGAGAACTGCTGCCCAGTTCCCCACTGATACTCATTGTCTCTACTCAGGAATTCCCATGGTGTGTGTCTCTATGACTGCAGGACAGTGATTAATAAAGCAATAGATTCTCTGACCTCTGGCACAGAGTACCTAGTGTGATTGTCAACAGGCAATTAGATAATTCTTTCCCATATTTCCCATTTAAAATAAAACCCCAAACAAAGGTTCTGCTCCTGTTGCAATGCAGAATTGCAGGATGAAATAGGCAGGATGTCAAAGGTACCCATAACCTCCTCCACACATGCCTGCCCTGCCTTCTCCCTGGATGCTGTGGACATTTCATTCCGTCTGAGCATTCTGGTAGGAAGACAGAGATAGGCTTTGTGAGTAGGTTGGTCTGGGAGCCTTTGAACCACTAACAATCAGGAAAGCCAATCAATTGTAATAACATCCTAGGGTTTCTTTGTACCCTACACCTGATTGACCCCACCTCTCTAAAATCTGTGATGGGTGTTTGTGCGGTTAGCCGTTTGCAAGTGGCCATTTTATGACAGGAAATGACCAGGCGGTGTTAACCCTTTCCTTATGTCTAAGGTGGATAGCAAGTGTGCCTATAAAAATTTCTATAGTATCTGGGGCCCAACCTGAAGAGAGGGTGGAGGGAGTTGGATTTTAGAAAAAAGAGAAAGGGTTAAATACTACCCTGTGAAACTTCAAGGGCATATTTTTTAAAATAAAAAAATTATACAATGTGTCAGACTGGTAATTATATTTGGAACACTTATTCAAAATTCTCATTAATGCTTTCAAAAATCACTTTAATGACATAAGCTATAGGGGAATATAGAATACAATCTGTATTTGGTGGAAGAATATTTCTAATCTAAGTTTAGCAAAATTAACGTTTCAAAATCCAAGCATGTAATATTTTATATAAATGAATAGATTTTTTGAAAACCAAAAAAAAAAAAAAAAAAGAAATAGTCTTGATGTCTATTGTGGATATATATGTATACCAGTATATATCTCTATACATATGTGTATATATATGTGTGTGTGTGTATATATATATGTATCCAATTTTACTAATTAATATACTGTACATATACACCCACCCTTAATCTTGTACATATTGTATATGTATATATATAAAATGGCCACATTTCTTGCGTGTGTCTGTCCCCGGAAGGGTGGACTGATTGTTTTTGGATGTCTGCAGCTATTACCTTGAAGGATGCAATTTCATCTTTCATTTATTTTTCCCCATCTAGACTGTATCAGGATAAACTGTAACTCCAGTAAGTTTTCCCTCAAGTTTCATTTTGTTCTTAAAAAAAGAAAAGAAAAACTGACTTTATTTTGTTTACTGTTTTATGAGCTGTTTTTTATTTGATTGTTTTAATTTTTTTTTTGACAAGTTTTGAGGGGAACCAGGTGTGGCAAGTTGGAGGGTTGGGGTGGTAGCACTTAACTAGGCTTTGTGTGGCTAGGGGTATGGTCTCTGAATGGGGAGGGTCTTCCCTTCTCTCCTTTCCTTACGTTTATTCTCTATCCAGAAAAGGAGGAAAGGGGTGTAGAACCTGAAGTCTCTTGAAAGTGAATTGAAATGGTAATATGGGAAATGTGTTGTCTTCAGGAACTAACCCCTAGGGTGAACAAAAAGCTTTAGTTTAGAGCAACCAGCATGCACTTCTCCACTACTCAAAACTGCAGGTGACAAATGCAAAGTTCATGAACCACCAAGGTGGCTGCCAACTGGATACTTCTCTCCTGGCATTTGAGAGGGGTGGATGGAAAGCTGTTCTTGGCAAGGATGCTGCATTTTAACCAAAGACAGTCTCACTGTGGCTCCTCTAAAGGAGCATTACAATCCCCCATTTTACCCTTTGCCCGTTCAAGCATTCCAACTCTTGAAGAAAGGTCCTAACGGTATACATGCTGAAAACACCTCATTATCTTTCTTCCTTTGTCTCAAAAGTGAACACTAACTATTTGTGAGGATGAAGGTGAAAAAGAAGATAAAAGAAAGATGGAAACAAGGAAAAAATAGGCCATGATGACTAAAGAAGAAGAAAAGAGGAGAATATTCATTGAGTGCTCTTGTGTCTTATATTAGCTAGGCTATTAATACTCTGCTACAACGAGGCATCCTAAAATTTCAATGACTCCAAACAAAGGAGAGATTTCTTTCTGCTTCAGATGAAGTCTAATGCCAGCTGAATGGCTCTCCTAGACCACTCCTTTCAGAGACATAATTCAAGGATATAGCGTTCTTCCATGAAATGGGCTAATCGCCTTAGGATCTTCAGTTCTGCATCCACTGAGAGGAGATATCTTGGTTAGTTAGAAAGAATGCTTCATTGCCTTGCCTTGAAGTAGCCTTCATCATTTCTTTATGCTTTTCTTTGCCAGATATAACTCTATTTTGCACGTAAAGGAAGGAAATGTCTTTGGCGCATGCAGGGAAAACAAGTTCAAATTGTTTAAGCATCCTAGCCTGCAGAAGTCATAGTGGTGTTTAGGTTCTGGAATTTTCTTTACTAGAGTCTTCCTAGAGAACTGAAATCAGACAAAGGATAGCAAACTATCTAACTTGTATCTTTCATTTGTCTTGCTGACACCTATCTTGCAAGAATTATTCAGATGCTAGATCAGCCTTCTTTCCTTGATATAATATCAGGATAACAAATTTATAAAGCATAGTTCTACACATTTTAGGAAAATGTCCTTTGTAACTTAAGGAAAATCAAGAAAAAATTTAATCTACATAAACAAATACTCAATAGAAAGTTTTATGCAAGTCTTGGCATTACCAGTTATTCTAAGCAATGCCCTATTTTGCCGTGTTAAAATATTTCTAATTAGGCAGAAATTTCTCAGGATATTTAGATGACTAAAGCCTAATTAAAACATTCTTTCTCTCCAAAGCCTGAAGTTTTTGAAATTTTTGTTGTTTTAAACAGTATTTAGGGACATAATTTACATTCCCTAAAGTTACTGATCATAAGCCTACAACTCAATCACATAATTAAGTCTATAAATTTGTGCAGACATCACCTAGTTTACGTTAAAACTATTGCCTCCACCCACTAATTTCCTCACTTGTCTGTTTGCATTTGCTCCCTGCTTCTACTCTTAGCCCCAGGCAACTACTGGAGTTACACTGTTTTTTGCAAATTTGTCTTTCCTGGACATTTCATGTACAGAATCTTATGTGTAGTTACTTGAGTCTAACTTCTTTAAAAGTATATCATTCTTATAGGAAGATTTTTTTCTCTCTTTTTGCACTGACCTACAGGGGAGAAAAGAGAGAAAATGAACATGAGGGTGAAAAGTCTTATATCCTGAGCATGTTAGCTTCTGAGACTTACTTGGAGAGAAGTGAAGAGTATTTTATCAAGATGTCAATAAGTGTTTTTGCTGTTTGGACCCCACTTGCTAGGGGAGCCAATGTCCTATGTTCCATATTACCAATCCTGGATGGTGTCAAAGATAAGTACCAGGATTATCTTAGCTGGGAAAAACGTGGTATAATGTTTTAAAAATCGAAACCATGGAAAGCAGCATTGAGAGGAAAACATTGGAGCAAGGCTGTCCTCTCCACCCTCGTGGATCACAGCATTAAGAGTATAATTGGTCTTCATTTAGAAACTGGGCATGTCACATTTGATTTGAGGTCTTATTTCTCAGTTCTCATGATAATCATTTAAGATGTTGACAGTTAACCTCACAGAGCCCATCAGACAAATAGTAGTTTACTGTGCAATGGTCGAACCATAGTTATCGTAAAACAAAAACAAAAAAACAAAAAAATCCAGAAAAGTTTCTTTAAACAAATCTAGGATCTGTAGTGCAGAAGTATGCAGATATACATTCAGTGTAATATGGAGTCACAAAGTAAAGTGATACATTTTTACTAAAGTAGATTTTAGTGTTGAATTGTTGTTATGGCTGGAATTGGAACCAAAATGATGCATTATGCAGAAGCCTGTGATAAATATGGATCTTTAAGGGATGAAAAAGAACTCAAAGTCCTTTCTTTGTATGGCTTATCTTCTCTAATCCATCTTTGGTATTACTGTCACACAGACGGGAGAACTTGAGAACACTATGCAACTAAATTTGGAGATACAACATGTATAAATGATTAGAAAGTCTAAACCCCTCTTCTTGTTGATTCCATGTTGGGATTCATCGCTTAGTCTCTTGTGACATTTGAAGTTATTTTTTAAAATAGGAATGAAAGTTCTTACTGTTTCTTACCTGATTGTCAACTAGAGTTTCATTATATAGAAAATATCATCATCTTGTAGCTTGGGATTGGGAGGGAGCAGGATTTCTTCCCAAGCCTCAGCTTTTTCTCCTGCTGCCATCTCAGTGGAAGGCAAGAGTGTCATCCCTCAAGTTTTGAACCAATCTTTGGTGTTTTCCCATTCAGGAGACATATTGAGTTGAATGAGTTAAGTTTGAGTATCCATGCAGAAATATTTCTAGTATCTCTTTTATAGGATGTTGGTTCTCTGAAAAGTTAATTTAGGGATGACACTGGCTGATGTCCACTGTGCATTTCCTATTTTTCTGCCAGAGGATATTCTGGGAAATGGTTATTTCTAAGGGATTTTGTGACATTCTTAAAGGAGAGAGAACATGAAAAGAGAGACGGATGAAGGGAGTCTTGAGGCAAAGATGGAGTTTTCTATGACCAGCTTCCTTTGGCCCTCCCATCATTGACCATATCCTGCTTCATGCTGGGAGTTTCTTCTGATATTCCTTTATTAACAGTGTGTTTCTCCTTTTGGTATCTTTGATATTTCTATCATCACTTAGTCTAAATCTTACTGCCTCTGTCTTCCAAATCCTTCTAGGGAAACACATCATAGCTTCTCCCTTGTTACGATCACTCAACATATTAGATTGTATACAACAAGATCTTTGGTTAATTTGCAGTCATCTCTGGATTTGGTTAATCAGCCAAGCATGTGTTTAAGGATATTTGATAAAGAAGATTGTGGTTTGGAATTTATTTTAAAAATGCCAAAGAGCAGAAGAGTTGGCAGTCATCATGGGAGATTGAACTCCAGGTTGACCTGGAAGTCTTCTAATAAAACCCAGGGCTGCTATCTGGAGAATTCTGGAGGACACTACCTATTGCCCTGGGTCCAGTTGCATGAGGTGGGACACAACCCCTGAGGAATGCCAATTCTGACAACAGGTAAGATATTCTCATTGGTTGGAATGCTTGCTGGGACAAAAATATGGAACATGATTTGTTGACTTTTCTTTATGTGATCATGGCATAGCTCTTACCCTGCTTCATTCTACGGGTTTCAAGCCAGATGACATATGAATGAATGTGAGACATTTGGGTTCACTATGTATGGCCTTAGTGTAGAAAAATCTAGTGAATATATATTGGCAAACATCAATTTGCTCTTTGTTTTCCCACCCTTCTCTCACAGGTTGGCTGCCCTGTGCTGTGGCCTATGGAAACTTTGAATTGATGTTTCATTACTTAGGAAGATGTAGAAACCCCAACCTCTCTCACTAATTACTTCGTCTTTGAAGTCTTCTTAATTTTTCTGTGACAGGCTCATGTTTTTCTTAGACACAACTAGAAGGCCATAGAAAGCATGGATGTTAGGACACTCAGGTGCCATAGGGGAACTTCTCTGACTTTGTCTGCTTTCCATGCACATGACATCAGCAAGAAGGCGTGCACTGTCAGAGGTATGTGGGCTTTGCCATAAGGATTCATTCTTTCACACCCGGGATCATCACACCCACTCAGGTTTACTGGAGAGTTTCTCCCATTCCTGCATCAGCTTCTTATTTATATGCCTGGTCTTTTCCTTAGCTCCTTGCCTTCATTCTCTAAGGATATTCCATTTATAGTTTTGGCAGAGTCAACGGTGTGTGAGTTAGTTCTTGCTTAATTTAAGCATATTTCGGTAGGGTGCATTTTATTATATTAGGTATTTGTCTTTTTTCTCCTTCTATTCCTTCCCTCATACCTCCTTTCCTCTTGCTCTCTCTGTCTCCTCACTTCTCTCTCCATAGAATAGTGTTGAATATGTGATTTTTATCCTATGGCCAGATCTACCTGAGACTCGCAGAACTGTTTTATTTCACCCATCTGTTTAACTCAGAAATGCTTGTCACGGACTCTCCCAAAGGCTGATTCTTCACTCTTAAGTCTATCTGGAAGGAAATTCTAAAACTGTCTTTGGTCCATTCCCATCACTGATATCCATTTATCTTAGTGCTTTAGTGGACTGGGAAAGCACAGAGTAAGAGCCCATGCATAATGATGCTTTATTGATCTGTCTATGAGCATGGTACCTCAAATTTTCCAATTTCATACTAAATGACAATATCCAAACTTTTTTTTAAAAAATCAAATTGGTTTTACTCTTAAATATTTCGAGACATATATGGAATAAAAGGCACTGACAATAAAAATTCTCTCTTCTGACTTTGATGTTAGCCACCCAATCCCTTTCTCAAAAGAGAGAATTATCAGTTTTTCTTGCATATTCTTCCACAGATACTATGTAAATTTATAACGTATAATCATTTTCATTCTTCCTACTTCTTTTTGACATAAACATTAACACACACTTTCACATATTTTTTCAAGTATTATAAATTCTCTAAGGGATTGGTGGGTGGTTAACACTGATTATCAATGTTCTTGACAGGATCTAGGATCGCCTAGGAGACAAACTTCTGGGCATGTCTGTGAGGTAATTTTAAGACTGAATTAATTGAGGAGAGAATATCTGCCCTTAGACAGACAGCATCATTCTACAGGTTGGAGTACCAGACCAAGTGAAAGAGAGAACATGAGCTGAGCACCAGGATTCATCTTTTTCTGTCTCCTGACTATGGACACAACACAAACAGCTGCTCACACTTCAGGCTTCCCTGCAATGATGGAATATAAATCCTCCATTCTGTTCATTGCTTTTGTCAGAAATTTTGTTACAGCAGTAAGAAAATAGCTAAAACAGGAAATAGTCCATGGAAGAAGACTGAAGTCTTAGTTCTTCTTTTGAATGATCATATAATACGATATTTTATAATATTTTGTGTATTTTTAAACAATTGTACCCTACTAATATAAGTTGGTAATTTAAGAAAATGTATTTTTCATTAGTCTTTGTTTGTATCTACAGTAATATTTCTTGGGTAAATCTCTACAAGCAGGATTGCTAGGCCAGAACATCAGTGCATTATAAATATTGATCAGCACTCCAACAGAGTTGTATAAGCACATACTTACCTGAAAAACTGCAAAGAGAACGCCTAGTTTCCTTTATATTTGCTTAAAGTTAGATAATATGAAACTTTTTACACATTATTTGCAAATAAATAGCTTTTCAAAATGTGGCTGTCACATACTAAACTGACAGCTCATTCTAACCTATAGATTCTTCCATTCCATTTTTTTCACTTCTTCCAGTGTACATAGAGATCATTGCCCTTTTAAGTTTTGGTGACCACTGTTACCTGAAATAATTTAATGCTACTCTGTTGTAGATGCATATGCTAATGAAGTCCTTACAGGAAAGTATCAATAGATCATAGTAATTTTGTCTTTTTTTTTCTATATCAATGTTGACCTTTGTTAGAATTTCAAGAGAGAGGGCAATTTAATGTAAGGGGGGACCTGGAGCCAAAAAGCTGAAATAAATGCTTGCATTTCTCATTAATGATCTTTGCATCTTTGAAAAGTTCCAATCTTCTCACTTATAAAATGGAAATGTCATAGTATCATAGTGCTTTCCTGAGTGAGAACAGGTGGTACAGAGCTAATACCCTAAGGAAATGATGGTGGGTATTACCATAGTGTCCAAAATGGAAAGATATTCTTTTGATATCTTAACATGTTTGGGAATGGATAGTCATGGGTTATTAAGTCATATTTGTTAGTTGTTCAGATAGATATCTATGTGATGAGCATTCTTATTTTCTCCAGCCAATTACTGTTGCCAATGGCAAATTCTTCCAGAGCCATCAGAGTTACCATTGGACTTGACATCAATAAGGTGACTAATAACTTCGGGTGAGGCCCCTTTAGGCCGTGTTGAGATTTGTTCTCCACTGCATATTATGCCAAACAAATAACTTGCTGTTCAAACCACAACTAGTGGAAATGTTCGACCTCACATATTCTTTTGCATTTGTTTTGGAGACCTTGGTATCGTTTTAACAAAAGCTTAGTGGTGTTCTAAAATGAAAACATTCTCTGTAAGATACATATACTGGTTAGACAATACCACCACATTTTTGCCTTTATTATCCACAAATATGAATTTAATATAATTTAAATAGGAATTAAAACAAAGTCAGAGAAATAAGAGCTTTTGAGGCAAGAGAATTGATTTCCGGCTAAGAAAATGGAGGCCCATTTTGGTCTATTGATATATTCTCTGTTGTGGCTTTGAAACTCTTCAAGTTCCTGCAAACAATGGTGAGAAGAAGGGCTAGCTCTCTTTGAAAAGGGTGTTTCTTCTTTCAGAATCTTACTCCACTCTCCCAGCTTGTTGAAACGTGATGAGCAAACATGTTAAGCTCTTCATACCCAGCCTGATGCATAATTAAAATTATATACACAATTGGGGCTGGTGACTCTGTGTTCTCAGATCCCTACCTGGGTCTCAGAGAAGTGGAAAATGAATGGCAATTTAACAGTGAGAACTGCAATACCATTCATCTACAGCTTCTGAGGGTGTCCTTTGAGAATAAGTCAAACCAGACATTAGCAGAGGAAGAAAGTTTTCTGTTAAAATAAAGTTCGGGCTCTCAATCCACCTCTTCATTTCCTCGACCTCCTTGCCTGCTTCTTCTTAAACCCTTTAAACCTTTTCCTAGCCCCCCCTCCACATCCAGGCCTTCATTACAACACAATAGTATCTTAGCATACTCGGCTGGGGGTGATCAGAGAAAACTCTGATCACCTGCAGTTCTTTTATGTTATTGGTCACCTTCAACTGTAAACAGTTAGTTCTATCTTGTGGAGATCTTAGCAGGGTTAGCACAAGGGTGTGAATGGGTAGGAAGCCAGGCCTGCTCCCGCTGCAAGGCATCTGGCTTCACAGCTACAAGGCATCAAAGCCCTTTCGCAAACCAAAACAGCACACAAGAGTAAAATATGCCACAACATCAGGCATCAAAGCCTTATTCGCAAACCAAAACTGTATACAGGAGTAAAATATTCCACAACAGTTTTCCTTGGGCACCGTTAGTTAATTAATGCTGCTTTTGCTATGATATTTAACTCTTCCTTGAGCTCCAGGCTGTAGAGAATTATCTTTTGTGCACAGTGAGCATCTAACATACAGCAGTATTCTTGGAAGGTTATATCAACCCCTGTAATTCATATGGAATTTAGAGTAATATAAGAATTTGGATCCAGCACCTAATAAGAAAGTAGATAGGATTTGAACTTAAACAGATACATTATAGATGAGTTGTTTCTTGGTGTTTTTGTCTCATTTAAGGCAGAAAAAATGACAAAAGAGAAAGAAAACTAGACTTTGTTGAAATCAGAAGCTATAGGTATAAAAACAAGATTTGAAGAGTTGTTGAACAATATGATGTAATATAGTGAAACTTTCCTATTTGAATATCTTTTTGTTGTTGTTGTTAATGTAAAGAGGGACCTGGAGTGTCAAACTCAGAGATTCCTCTGTCTCTGCCTTCCAAGTAGTGCTGAAATTAAAGTTGTGCACTACCACTGCCTGAATATTTCTTTATGTACTTCTTCACATTTTGTTTAATTGTCATAATTAGAACTAGGAGTAATAAATTCAGTAAGTATCAGTGTTGGGCACAAATTCTATTCTGAAGACTAGGAGCCATTGAAGTAAATTTAGATTGAGATCGGATCTGAGGAATTCAAAAGCAGACAAAGCCCTGTGGGCCTCATAAATGAACAGGCATAACTCTGAGTTATTTCTTTATATGAAAATGGCTATGCTTTTAAAAAAAAGTAAATCTAAAGTATAAGAAGTAGCCAGTAGCTTATTTAACTAGAGACTTTCCAATGTGATTGATCAAATAAAGTGTGTAACTGATGAGTCACAAGCTCCCTTTACTTAACTTCTGTTTCCTTTCTATAAAATGCATCCCCTGTGTTTCCTCAGAGGAGCTCCTCTAGTCACTTCTAAATTTGAGCCTCCAGTTCATGAATCACTAGTTGCTAAGATGAACTTTAAAATCTTAATAGACCTCAGTTTATCCTTTTAATAGTTTGGGTACTTAAGAATTAATGAGGTATAAACTACACAATGACCATTTTCCAAAGCTAATATTACCAACCAAAACTCTCCATTCCTGCTTGGTAATGAGATAAATGTACTCAGAGGTAGATTTTGCTTTCATTAAGTCCATATTAAATATATATATATATATATATATAGCCATATATAATGTGTGTATGTATGTATATATATATGAAAATATGTACATATGAATTATATTTGTATATATAATATCGGGTTTTGCCTGTATCTCATGGAATAGAAAGTTATAATTTGAAATCTAGAGTTTCTGGAGCCATTAGCCACAAATAGAAGTTTGCCTATTGACTCAGAATCTCAGCAAATTTATTTTTTGGTTTCAGGGTCAATTCTGAGAAGAAAATTTACATACTATATAATGATAGTTCTAAAAGAAGTGGCAGAGTGGTGCTAAGGAGATTGCTCATTGGGTAAGAGAGCTTGCTACACAGTCATGAGGACCAGAGTTTATAACCCAGCTCCCGCATTACAAGCCAGGCTGACTTCTGAGCATGCACAGATATGCATATACAGTTACACACACACACATACACACACACACACACATACACACACACACACACACATTGTGAGAAGTATAGACTTAAACATTAAAAAAGTAATGGAATAGTTTTCTGGCTATTCTACTATCTAAGCAACTAGAATCGTGTAGCTTTTGAAAGAATTTTTTTTTTAAATTAGGAACTGATTAGTTTTTATTGGAGATTATGAAACTGAATCTTCCAAAAACATGAACGTTTTCTTCTGGAAATTGAGCTGTTTCAGAAAACATTCGATTATGTCCTAACCAGAAATAAAATAACTATCCTTTCATCCACAATCCTTTTACCCTCTGCTGACAGCAGTGCTGTAGGGCCTACTGAATGGCAGGCAGGCTGCTAGAAAATGAAGAACAAGAGAGTGTAGCAAGGCTATAAGCAAGAAGTGTGATACACAGTTACAACAATCCAAAGTGTCTATCTACCCGGAGGGCTGAGTTATTTTGCAGTAGAAAAAAATGTTAAGTTGCTTCTGTATCTAAAAGAGAGGAAAATGTAAAAGAGATTGTCCTCTAAGGCAAAAAAAAAAAAAAAAAAAAAATTGAGTGACTATGAGCTCATGAGCCCCTTAGCATTTGGGGTACTTGTTTAATGTCAACATACTACAGATGGCAAAACTTGGGCCACGGGAGTCAATTCATTGCTGAAGATCTCAGGGTGACTAATGACAATATATTAATGGTAAATTTAGTTTTTTGATTCCTAAATGAAGATTCTTTTGTTATTTAAATTAAGCTTTTAATGATGGTGTCCTTTTTTTTTTCTCCAGAATTAGTAAAAACAAAAACAACACACACACACACAGACTAGAAGCGTAAAAAACAAAGGTAACCCCCCCACCCCAGTCTAAACTGCTGGGGGCTGGCATGAGCAGTAGGAGGAGTGGAATGAAATTGAGTTCTGAAATTTAGAAGATGGCAGGAAGACAATTGGTGTTTTCCACAGTGTGTGCAAGATAAAATCTAGAGCAATAAATAGCAACTCCTCTCCAGGAGTAATAAAAAGCAAGAAGTTAGAAACAGAGGGGCTGGAGGGGTGAAAGCAGGCTTATTTCCTGTAAAGTGGTTTTTCTGTGATGGAAACCACACAGCTTTCCTTTACTACAGAGACAAAGAGAACTCTGAGGAAGATGGATAGAGAAAAACATGATTGGTCTAGCAACTCCTAGCTAAGGAAGGATGGCCATCTCTTGGTGAAATGAAATAAACAATTGGAAGTAAACTCCCACTGTGTAGGTATAGCTGCCAACAGTTAGAACGTTTAGCTTCACTGCTCACTATTATTGACAGGCAAGTGCCTTTTGATCATTTACCAATTCAAAAAAGAAACTTAGAGTTAGCCAGAAATTTTTTTAAAGTTCAATATGGGATCATCTAGTATATGACTAGTTAGCTGCTCACGTATTTCTTTATGGTTTGGTTATTCATATACCTAAATACTTGTTTTAAAAGAAACACACACAGAGACACAACACACAACACATACACACACACACACACACACTCAAACACACACACAAGCTCAGGAAAATTGTGATTAACATTTCAGTGACATGGAAATTAAACATGAAGGTATGACCTCATTCTTTCTCCTTTGCCAATATTCCCTAAGTCTTTTTCTCCTTTGTCACAGCATCTCTGGATGCTAAGCCCAGGTTTAAGAACAATTCAACTTTGATCACCTGTGTGTTATTTCTTAAAGTGCCTGGATTTCAGATTTTTACCAATTATATAAAATTTAACAGCAGCCATTGATTACTTTCTGAAAGTCAGAACGTGAAATGAAGGGGTTGGCTTGTATTATCACGTTTAATTGTTCATCACAGTTTTAAACAGTGGTGAATTAGCCCCCTTTTAGAAATGAGATGCATACTTATCCTACCCTCAGACTCTATCTGCCTTGTTCCAAAGCCTTTCCTCTTCCCTACTACGCATCTTTCCTCTGCTACTTATTCAGGAATGTTGATACTCAATGAACGCCCAGATAACTACCAACAACGCACATGAAGGAGTCCGCACCCAATCATTCACTGTTAAATCCTATTCAATTTGTCTTTTTTGAAAACTTGAGCCATCTGGAGTCATTCTTAGCTGAGTTCTATATTTATATTAGGGTTCCATCATTATTCATAGCTGTCCTCTAATGCAGTGTTTGTTTCTATAAACTAAATGTGGCGTTTAGGATGCTAGAGACTGAATTAGGAATCACCATAGAGGCTTATAGACTAGGTTGAAAGAGAGGTAACCTAGAAAGCTGCAATTGAATTTACCTTCATAATTGAATTGCCGACTTGCACCTGATGCTTGGTTATAATATAGACATTAGTAATGGGTATTCCCGTCTTGTCTCTTTCCATTATCCTCCCGTGCTTAGTCTTAGCCAGCAGGTGTGGTTGCCCCAGTTCCCTGAGTGCTCTCACACCACCCTTCCTATACCCATGGTCTACTTTGTACACTGCATATACCACCTCTCTCTGTATCTGCCTAGCAACCATCTGCTCATCATTCAGTGACAACCCAACTGTTCGTAACAAGCCATACAGGTCTTTTTTCACTGCCCTAGACATACAAAGCTTTGTCCACTTTTCAGGTGAAGTCTCACAGTACTGAGCATATTTTAGAACAGCCACTGCATGGCCATCACTTTACTTACTTGCCTGTGCGTCTGAGCCCATCTCATAGTCCTTCCCAACTTGGGAAGGTGGACTAATTATTTTATTTTCACTGGCCAGTACTGCCAGGTTAGATGTAGACATTAATTCACATTTATGAAATCAATTGTTATGCATAAGTTTAATGCCTTGAAATTGGACCAGAGAACCAATCTATGAAGATAGAGACTTATTAGTATAAGAAAAATTATTCCAAATTCACTACATATGAAATCTCAGCAAAGCAGATGAAAATACTGTAGATAACCATTTACAGATATTTGTCCAATCTCTAAAAAGAAATGTGTTCTCAGAATTCCTATTCCTAGTATGTTAGAAAGCTACAGTTAAATATGAGGAAATATAATTTATTACAAAGCCGCCTGATTCATCTTTCCCTCAGAGCGGGTACTTGTATAGATATTTAAGGGACAGCTCACTCTGAGTCAGTATTTTTCTGTACATGTCAAATTTATAAGTTTTACGTCTTACCAATCTTAGATAGAAATCTGTAGCCATTCCTCTATCATTTTTATAGACTCGTACAAGCTTCAAAGTTATCCTTTAAAGAGAATAGGCATGACTCAGAAAAATAAAACAAAATAAAATGCAAACACCATTGCCAATCAGCACCAGCATCTGTTGAATTTGCTCTGCTAATCATTAGCTTTTGGACCTGGGGCAGTTTCTCTGAGGCCTCATTATTAATGGTAAGAGCTACAATGTCATTCAGTGAAGAGGAAAATGAGCAGCATCGTAACTCCCAACCATATAGTTTCTATCCTAGCATTTGAACAGGCACCCAAGCCCACTGATGCTCTGTAACAGCTCCCCAGGGTTCACAGCTTGAACTGCTCCATTGATCATTTGAACTTGTAACAATAGAAACATCAGTTTCTTAGGCCTCTTTGGTACTTCTCATACCTTTCTGATGTGTCAAAGGAAATTGCTTGTTTTGTAAGATGCTTGAGGAGACAGGACAGGATCCATGTTTGAAGAAGCTGATTGAACCTATGACAATTTCCAGAGTTTGAATGGAGAGGTTTGTGGCACCTGGTGTAGAACTTTATATGAAATAAATTCAGAGCTTCTTTCTTCTCTCCAAGGAATATCAGATGTTTAGGGGGTGAGGATCCTCTTATATTGAAATCACAGGGATCAACCATTCAATTCCACCACACAGGAGTTAAACTGCCCCTGAGGTAGTTGGTTGAGATGAGTAACGGGCATGTATGTGTTTGCCCAAATTGAAATATATACAGAAGAAAAAACCAGAATGAATATTATAAAAAGATTATCTAACATTTAATGAGAATGGACTCTGCTGCATACTATTTTCAGTTATTACTTATACTGTGTGTGTGTATGTGTGTGTGTGCGCATGTGCGTGCACTGAGCCTGAGGATAATATTGGCTGCCTTCCTCTGTTGTTCTCCACACTGTTTACTGAGCCAGGATCTCTCAGCGAACCTAGAGCTCATTGATTTAGCTAGATTTGCTGGGATTCATCTGTTCCAACCTTTCACTGTCTTGGGATTACAGAAGTGTCTCTACAAAAATTCCTTATTTGTTTTTGGTTGGGGGTTTTGGTTTTACTGAGACAGGGTCTCATTATATAACTCTGGCTGTCCTGGCACTCATTATGTAGATCAGGCTGACCTTGACTTTACAGAGATAGATTTGCCTCTACCTTCTGAATACTGAGATTAAAGGCATGAACTACTATGGTGCCAAGCATAACTTTTTATGTGGTCTCTGAGGGTTTAAACTCAGGTCCTCATGCTTGTATGGAAAGCACTGTATTTCCTTAACTATTTTTTCAGCCCCACATATATCTTTTAATCCTAAAACATTATATACAGAAGATAGGACTATTGGCATGGCTTGTGGCACCTGGTACAGAATGTAAATGCAAGCTGCTAGCCCCTTGTTCAAAGAACAGGAAAGAGGCTTTCTCCATTCTTCCATAGTTTCTTTCTCAAACAGGAGGCAAGTCACAGTCATTCCCAGCTCCAAATTCATAGCTCTATACACAGGCATTAAAAAGCAGGTGGCCAGGACACCTCAAGAGCCAAGGCTCCTGCTCCTTGTACCACTGGGCTTCACTAATAAAGCATACAGTTAATCATAAAATTCTTAAGAACTTCAAGGCAGAAGCTACAAAATACTGATCCCCCAAATGCTAAGACTCTGTAAGTACACAACTCTCATTCCTTTGAAGCCCACACTGGAAGAGGGCACAATTGCTCTCTGGATCTTACAAATAAAGAAATGGTGCCTCCAGAAACTGTGGTGGGTTTTATGATATATTCATCTATTATGTAATCACTGAAACATAATATGCCCATTTGTATAATTAGCTTATTCTATATTTTATATGTTAATAAACTCCAAATTACTTCTGCATGGCTTCTGACATGGTCTAAAATAAACATTGGCTCTTATAGCTTTTACCCCCCCACAAAATTTCATGTAATTCCATAGAACAGCCCATCACATTTACCTGGCAAGTGAAAACATGTTTTATTTCTGAATACCAATTTTTAATGGTCTGAAGTCTATGACTAGGCTAGTTTCATTAGCAAAAAAACAGTTCTCCCTGTGTGATCTTAATACTCACCAGTGCTCATGTCCTGATGCCCTCACTTCTCCTTCTGAAGGACTGGTTTTCTCTGGTGTCTAGCATGAATGGAAACCCAAACGCTTCATTCATTTTCACTGAACCTCAACATTCATAGGTTTAATTACTGTTTGAATCTCCGGTGGTCAACAGCAACTAGAAAGCTGAATTTGGATATAATCACACCAATGTACCATTGCCTCTGACATCCTCTGGGATAAGGGAGGGGGTAAAAGGAACATTTAAGGAATAATTGACCATCAACCACCTCACCATTTTAGCAGAGTGCTATAAAAATCTCATCATTTCTGAGCTACTTTCCCATATCCTCTTCATCTAATTTAAAGATAAATCCAAATGACTCTCCTTTAAAAGGAGTCAAAGATGGAAAAACTATTTAATGCTATATAGATTATTTAAACAAAAGCCATTTTCTCTTCAACGCTGTTTGTAACAGAGAAAGAGCAAAATAATTTCCTGTTAATCAGCGAAAGAGGAGCATGGGCTAAAGGCACATTGACTGCCATTCCTATGGGTAAGCAGGCTGTGTCAGTTTTCAATGTCTTGCTGGAAGGACTAATTTATTCAGGCTTCCACTGAGCAACTGTACTGGTTTGCCATGGCCTTGCTTTCATTTTGATTTGGGGCTCTGCAGTAGGAAGCGGCATGTTTAGCTATTTGACTATTTAAGCTTCATGGCTGGTTCTTACTTAGAACAACATCAGAAGAAAATGACAGCATCCCTTCAGGGAGCTAGACTTCATCTAACATTTGTACCCTGGGAGAGCTTTTCCTTGTACTTACAAGGATACTTTGCTCTGTGTAACAACAGCCCACTTGGTTGTGCTTGATTTTATTACTACCACTTTTGAAGGTAAGCATTTGCCCTCCTACGGTGTGGTAATATCCTTCAGTTCAAATTGATTTGTGTCAAAGAACTTCTTCCCTTAGACTTTCTGCATCCATAGTCACATTTCCCTGCAGGTAGTAAGTGCTTATTGATGAGGATTTCATCACATGCTTATGTGATTACATATTGCTCTAGCTTTCCTTTCTAAGTCACCGCTTAGTTTATAGTTCAATTATTATCGACCCAACTGCAGCCAGTGAGTAAATTCCATTGATGTTAAAAATACTTGTAGGGAAGGCTGGCTTTCGAGTTCATGTTGCTTTGGCTGGAAATAATGACAGTCTTCAATGTTCATCTCACACTGGGGGCCATTGGCTGTGAATAAACTTCATCTCTGAGTATTTCCATTAAGACTGGAAACTTGAAGATTCTGTTAGGGGTTGGCAAAATGGCCAGATAGTAAATACTATAGTGAGCGCTCTCACTACTACTCAATTCTACCACTGTATCCAAAAGTCAACTATAGACAAAACACAAACTCATGATCACAACTGACTTCTAACAAAACTTCATTTTACTAATGAAGGCAGTTAGTTTGGAGCCAAGGACTTTAGTTTTCTGATCCATGTACTAGGATCATAGAGAT
The DNA here is from genome assembly GCA_026225945.1 of Cricetomys ansorgei. NCBI lineage: Eukaryota > Metazoa > Chordata > Mammalia > Rodentia > Nesomyidae > Cricetomys > Cricetomys ansorgei. The sequence continues at coordinate 11,924,002 of JAMJFZ010002869.1, forward strand.
ATGCAGGTGTAGAAATGATGTTTGAGAAGTAGATTACCCAGAGCTCCAAACTCTAAGACATATGGAAGTACAAAGAATTATTTACTACAGGCAATTTTTTCCATTCTGTGTGCTAGGAATGCAGTGCTGAACATGAACAGGTCTGAAATATAAACATATAAATGAGTCCAGATAATGGCAAATGGAATACATAAAGTTAAATGAGGTAAAGTAAATACCTGGAGATGGGAGGAAGTAAGATTTTATGTAGTACAGCCCCAGAAGTCTTTCTGAGAAAATGGCATTTGAATTTAGACATTTGATGCATGCACGTTGGGAAGGACCTTGCCTTGAGAAGGGTGAAAAGCATTCTGCACAGAGTCACTCACGAAGGTGAAGAGCCATAGAAGAATATATTTGGTGTGCTTAAGGAACAGTAACACTAGCTTGGTGGAAAAGGAAAAGAGAAAGAGAGCATTTGTGACTACCTTGAACTGTCTCCACTGAAGGAGCTCTTTGTGCTTCACAAAACTCAGTGTTTTGTTCTTGGTTATTCACTTGGGGAGGAAAAATATGTGCAGTGTCTACAAAGTAAATTTTTCATAAATTTTGATCTATTATTATAATACTAGAAGCAAGCCAATGCTTTGGTTGAAGGGCAATTAAAATGCCATTTAAATCATATTTTTTAAAATGATGAGATCTTGATATCGGAGACTATACTTGTAGGGTTAAGGAATCTATGCATCAGCTGGGTGGTGGTGGTGCACATCTTTAATGCCAGTACTAGGGAGGCAGAGGTAAGTGGATCTCTGTGAGCTCCAGGCCACCCTGGTCTATAGAGTGAGTTCCAGGGCAACCAGAGTTACAACAGAGAAAAAAGAAAAGAAATCTATGCATCAGATCCCCAGGACTATTCAGTTAGGCAATAGAGTAGATTTCACAACAGTTAATTGTCGGCCATTGTTTTTTTACTGTGATTCTTAGAAACCCTAACTCATCGGTTCATTAACTACTACAGATTAGAAGAAAAAATATCTTATCCTCAAATGAATCAACTCATTATTTTACAGAAAATACCATGTTTGGTCTTGTTTTGTATCTTATAATTTTCTGAAGATTTGAAAAGAAAATTAGTTTAAAAAATATATATATATAATTTGAGTTTTAAAAAGCATAAATCCAAAGAGAACTTCCTGTGTCTAAATAAAATGCCTTGTGTTGATTTGACTAAAAATTTAAATTCTTTTCCTCGATTAAACGGAATTTGAAGAAATGGTTCTAAAAGAATTAAGTTTGGCTCCTGGAAGTTAATTGGAGTGCCTCCCCTGAAAAGAAGTTACTTTTATAGGCAATGATATTTGATACCATTGTTTGAGATGAATACTAAGAAATTCTATACTCTGTTAAGTGTTATTGAAAGGTCTAAAACACCACGAGCAAGTGAACTATTACAATTTTAGGCAGCCAGCGTGGGGAGTGAGGATGAATTAATGAAAAAAAAAACATGGAATTTCTAAAAATGTTCTTTCAAATACATATACTAACCCAATGTGTGTGTGTGTGTGTGTGTGTTCGTCTCCCTCTCTCTCCCTCTCTCTCTCTCTCTCTCTTTCTCTGTGTGTGTGTGTGTGTGTGTGTGTGTGTGCATGCCTCTGCTTGTGCACACATCCCTCCATCATAATAAATGATCTTGGGGAATATGGAAGCCTGAATTATTATTCCCAATTTAGTTGGTTAAAGTAAAATATTTCTTCTAAGTTGCTTATGGCATGCTTAAAATATTTTTATATGCAAGTAAGAGCCTCAGCAGACTGTCCTAATGTCTTAATCTACTCAAGCTCATCCTTCATGGAGGCTGTAAAAGACCCTTTCAGGCCAGATTCAGTTAAATCCTGAACTTACATTTGGTTCTGAATTAGTAAGGTTTCGTTAAGGGTAGAACCCTAAATGTTAACAGAGTACAAACTTTCCAAAAGGATAGTTGGCTGGGCATAGAGGTTGAAAGATAAGTATGTAGCATGGGTACATGTCCCCTGCCTCATCATAGTGCAAGGTGTTATGGGGGATTCTTTAAAAAAGTTTGAGTAAATATGCCCATTTTCAGCTGATGTTCCAGGTGTATTTGGTGTAATGCCACAGCTTTTGGAGCATTAAAGAAGATTAAAAATGTTTAGTGACTCTGCATAACTTTCTTCTGTCTTCCAAGTGGGGTATAATACATACATGTAAGCATGCTGAATGTCTGTCTAGGAGTCAGTAGTGGCATATGTTTTAAGGGGAATATTTTTGAAATATGTGTCTCCATCATGTCCAGGCCAAATCTGCCAAACTTCTCTTGTACATGTCACCTTCAACTTCCGCTTTCTGACAATAATGAAATAATGCTGCATTGGCCATCTAGAGAAGCTTCATTGAATGGCATCTAAACGCTAGTAAGTAGTTAAGGCATTTCATATAACCTTAATGTCAGAAGTCACAAATCAAGAAGGATTTTCTGGTGTAATAATCATCTGTAGTGAAAAAAATTTTTTAAAAAAAATTCTTGGTCTGACATGGAAGATAAGTAAACTGAGAACATAATGTTTGCCAAATTCTTTCAGAACAGGTTTGTAGAAATATAATTTTTCCATTAACCTATTTGGAAGGCCAAAGCCATGAGATTTGTCACTTAAGATGACAGTAAACCTTGCACTTCTACTTACAAACCACAGCTTGTTAGTATCAGTTTGATAAAGCTAGTAATTATTTTCAATGGATAGGATCCTTACACATTCACTTAGTGATGACTTCTGTGGAGTTTTCACATTCCCTAGGAAACACCATGGTGTGGGGTACCAATAGATGTATAGTAGCAGTTCACTTTTTCTTTGGTCACGGTCAACAAAGACCCACACAATTACCACTGCTGGGGTAAATGAAACTGTTCTCTCTTCTTGGCCTCTTGGAAATCAAACTTGAAAATGTCTGTCTGCCAGAAGATTCTCTTCTTCTCTTGGCCTTGGTGTAAGAAAACCTTTCCAAAGAATTTCTTTGGTTTAATTTACAAAATTGTTTAAAACTCAAAAATGGGTTAGCTTTGTTTCATGGATCAAAACAGTTACCAGGCTTTTCAGTTGCATACAATCATATCACTCAAACTGTCAATGATGGCTGCTTCTTGAAGCCCCAGTAAGATGTTAACACAACGCAGTACTCTGTTCAGCTGTTCTTACAGATTCCAGGTGTGACTACTTAGCCCAATGTTTTACTTTACAAAGAGGCAGCCATTCATGGAAAACAGCTGTAATTATACAGAGTTCAGTATTCATAATTAAACCATCAACTAAGATAGTACATGCTTGAGATTTTGCAACTGGGCTTCAGTTTTCCTCTCCTCCTCTCCTCCCAATCCCCACCTCCCCTCTTCCTTGGATCTACTCCTCCCTTCAGAAAAAAGCAGGCCTCCCAGGGATATCAACTGGCACAAATCCTTATATCAAAGCTTGACAAAGCAACACAGTAGGAGGAACACTCCCACTGTTAGGAGTCCCACAAAAACAACAGGCTAACAGCCACAACATATATGCAGAGCACCTAGCACAGACCCATGCAGCCTTCATGATTGCTGCTTCAGTGCCTGTGAGCCCCTATGAACCCTGCTTAGTTGATTCTGTGGGCTGTGTTCCCCTGGTGTTCTGAACCCCTCTGGCTCCTACAATCCTTCCTCTCTCTCTTCCATGGGATTCCCCAAGCTCCAAGAAGAGGGACCTGATGGAGATCTTCAATTTGGGCTCTCTCTCCATCTAATATTTGGCTGTGGTTCTCTGCATCTGTTCCCATCAGCTGCTGGAGGAAGCCTCTCTGTTGTAGGTCAAATCTTATGATCAGAGAAAAATGAATATTCTTAACCTTATTTCTGAACTTAATGGTTTTAGTCCTGTAGAAGACTAATGATGTCATGGAAAACTTTGAAGTGTGTGTTTGGGATCCCTATGTAGGCTGGGATGTGTTAGTTCTCTTGAAGCTGTGTTGGACCCTGTATAAGAGATAAGACTCATGCAGTCATGGTCCATTGCTTGTGGAACTTCTGTTTATGAAACAGCTGCCTAGAGGGAAGATTAAGATCCTGATGATTTGCAACCTAGGAGCTGGTGATGGACATTTTTGGAGATGATATGTCCCCACCTGTTATGCTACCTATCTGGAGTTCAAACTAATACCACCACTGACTGATCATCTCTCTCAAGTTCTAGCTCTAGAACTTTTTAGCAACCTCAATAATTAGTGCATAATAAGTTATTCACTGATTCTGGTTCCATTATTTCCTATTTGCCCCTCAGCTCCCTTGTGAATAAACCTCTGTCTTTAGGGACCCTTGAAGCTCTTGCTTCACCAGTCTACAATAATCACAGTGTTCACCTGCCTTCGAAGCACAGCAGCATGGACGTCCTTTGGACTGAAGAGTGAATGTGTGGTTTTGTTCCCAGGTGTAGTTTGAAAAATACAAATGCTTTTCAGTTTTCTGTTTCTATTTTAATAAAGTAAAGAATCAACAAAACTTGCTACAGAGGAGGAGTCTTAGGCTAGGGAAACTTATTTGGAGAGAGCATTTGAAAAATAATCAATGATATTTAAGCCTTGAGAATGGAGAAACATTTCTTGGGATGGCTACATCCGAATGGTAGAGTAGCCCCCAAATCTGAGTAAATGAAGTCAAAGATTTTAAGAACTCTGAATTTCAGGAACTGTGAAAAAAAAATGTTCATTTTCTTAGGAAGTCCTTTCAATAACCCTATTGAAGAGATACTATGATTCCCCTTCGAGGAGAGAAATCTAAGTACATTCAACAATATTCATGCAGTATTTATTCAGTGCCTATATTTTTTAAGTGCTAATAATGTAGCTTTGAACAAGATAGCTTATACTTTAACAGAGAGGAGTGAGACAGTTTGCAAGTGAATAATAAACAGCAATACTTAGTAACAGGAATGTGAGTGACCGGAGAGACGCAGATAGATAGGACAGCTGTCCCAAAGGAGAAGCCACTGAGATGAGATGAGAATGAGCAATGAGAGCCAGCCCTGTAGGGAAGCAGAGCAGGCAGAGAGCCCTGTTGTGTTGATAGAGAGTGAAGAAGGGTATGTGTGTGGAGGGAGGAGTCAGTCAAGAAAGCAGGTGAGGACCTGGCAGAGTCTTGCCAATCCAAGAAGAGGGAATGGATCTTATTCTGGGGACAAGAGGAGGCTTAAGGTAATGTGTATGTCTGTCAATATTGTGATCGAGCTTGCATATTCCAAGAGGATGAGAAGTGCATTCAAGGCTAGGCAGGTACAGAGGGAGGACAGAAGCAGTGCAGATGCTCACCTGCTCTTCAGAGCCCTGTGTCTCCGAACCTGTCACCTGGAGTTATGTGACCTTGAGTTCTGCCTTATGTGTCACCTTGAGTTCCTCTTTACTCCATGTCTGCTATGTAGGGATTGAAAACAAAGGATACACCTTCTTTTCTTTTAGGGGGAAAAAAAATTAATTAGGGTATTTAGTGCCAACCACGGAATCCTGACACTTAGCTTGCTTTTGAGTAGCAGTCCTGTGTAGCCCTTGCAATATTGTTTATGAGCTCCTATGACCCTGGTGAGGAGGAGGCTCCTAAGTGTATATGTATGCACAAACAACAGAGAAGGCAAAGGCTTTGTTTTTAGGTTCTTAAGAGCAAGACAGGCCATCTGAAGGTCTCCTGAAACAGTGTTGCTGGAAATTCTTTCTTTCTTTAAGACACGATGTGTCACCACAAAGCATCACCAAATCATTCTAAATAATAGTGTAAAAAGCAGAGAGAATTGAGCCACTTTATCCTGCACTGCTGTGACACACACACACACACACACACACAGAGATAGAAGCTGCTTGAGATATTTTTTGTATATTGCAGGCTCCCTTCCCTTCTCTCTTCCCAGCCCACCCCCAGTCCATCTGTGATGCTTGAATTTTTATATGGCTCTTGGTGTAAAAACACCAAAACCTTAATCACATCTTTTATATTGTGTATCTCTCCTACATCTATCTACTTAAGGCAGTTGTTTACAGGTTCTCTTGGCTGTCTGCTCATTATCATATTACTGATCAGTCAATCTTTGGTGAGGGTGGAGGGTGGGGTGGGGAAGAAGGAGGGTTGGAGAATTGGTGGGAGTGGGGGTTGGACAATCAGTTAAGTTGGTTCCAAAAATAGCTCAGTGAGGCTGGTGATAGCTCTGCTTGCAGCCTCCCCTTATGGGATTTAATCTCATCACTAAGATTCTGTGCTGAAATATATTCCACCAGCTGCTCTTGCAGTTGGAAGCTGGTGACAGCAGGGGGCTGACTCTACTTTAAGGAGGAGGAGTTGGAAGTAAATAGGCTTGGGGTAAGGCAGACTCCTGCACAGAAGAATAGCATCCCTACCCCCAGCTTATACACTCATTTACTCCGTGTCTCTCTCTCTCTCTCTCTCTCTCTCTCTCTCTCTCTCTCTCTCTCTCTCTCTCTCTCTCACACACACACACACACACACACACACACAACAGGTTGCAGGGTATCTGTGTTCTTTGTAAATATTGATCTTGACATGTGACACGTGGCTTTCTTTCCTCTCCCTATATTTTCTAAATGTGGGAAGGGATGAATGAGGACATAAGGTTTTATTTTCACCAATGTTTTCATAGTTTCTGTGAGTTGATGCATCTGTCATTCTGATGGTGGCGTTAGCTTATTGAATGTATAACTAGAACCTTCTTTTAGCACACTCAGCTACACAAAAGTCGAAACCTTACACTCACACTTTGATCAGATCCAGGACCTTCACATTTACTAAGTCATCTCTGCAGGGTCATTGGGCCCTAATGCTGTAATGTAAATGATTGTAACACTGATAAGGTCCCTTAGGATTGGGTCACATGGAAAACATTCTGTTCTTCAAGTTGCTGTCAGTTGACCCCCTCTTATGAAGAAAGAATCTTGCATGTGTTCTCAGATGTTATAACCCACCCTCTTCCCAGCCACTACGGCTCAATATAGCTTATCTCTCAAAGTGCTATGGGGATTACCCTAGAATTTGTCAAACTTTTGGCTTTGCTCTGGCACCTAGGATATACCAAATACTTTTAAGCTCTCTTTCAAAATGTGTCTACTTCACTCCAAACTGTACCCACCTAAAGAGATGAGATATTTAAACTCTCCAAACCAAAGATTCATGGGAAATGAAAGGAAAGGGTAAGGGGATGTAGCTTTTTCTTCTATGTGCCTTGGAGGGAGGAAAGGGACAGAAAAACAACCATCTCTCTATAAATGCCCTGGATATGTTACCCAACAAAGCTCTTCCTGAAGTTTGGTGGGATGTTCAATCAAGTGTGGGATAAGGAGGAAGTTTTTATTTCCCAAGCCGGGGAGTAGCTACAAGATGGTTTATTCAGCTTCATTCTCAAAACACCAGACTTAGTGCATTGTACCGGGACTGAGAACATGCACTTTAATAAGCATGTTCAGTAGACCACTGTATACAACCTTTGGAAAGGCTGCTTAATGGTAATAATTTTTCTACAACTAAATGCTGTAGTTTGGAGCTCTCTGGAAGAGGGAATGGTGGGAAAATTAAATTGTCTATATCTTCTGGGGCTGTGTTGTGGGCTCCATCGTGAGCTTTTTTTATGACTTTCAATTTTTGCTTTCATTTTACCACATAATTACTGCCTTTTATATATGATACTTATTGAGGTATGAAGGGCATCATTTACATTGGTGGGAACACTTTACACATCAGAGTTAGGCTAGGAATATTAAGTAGACTCAGACTGGGGAAAGTTTGGGCTTGGCTCCTACAGTGTGTGGGAGTTAGCAAATTCTCTGCTGCAACCCAGGATCCAAATAAAATTCACACACCCTTCTTTTGCATTAAACCTTAGAGGGACCAGAGGATAGCACTGGCTGGTCCCTCACGGAAGTCTGATTTCATGAAAGCTATGTTCAGGTTTACTCCTTAACTTGTATCGCCACCTACTGTCCAGCCTCCATTCCTGTGTAGGGACTCACTTATTTTCCCCAAAATTCTATTTCTAGCCTAATTCTAGAGTTTATCTCTCAATCCAGTAGCAAATTACCTTTGAGTTCTATTGCAGCCAGCTTCTTACTAATATTAAAACTTCTCCCAGTCTCATGCCTGATACCTTTTATATTGACTTGAGGATGCTTATTTAGGCTAGAGGGATGGCTCAGCAGTTAAGAGCAAGGCACTGATCTTGCACAGGACCTGAGTTTGGTTCCCAGCACTCTTGTCAAGTGGATCACAACAGCCTGTAACTCCTCCCCAGGCATTGCAGTTCTGTGCGTATATCACTCACACTCACACACATACACACACACACACACACACACACACACACACACACATACACACACACACACACACACATATACATACATACACATACACACACACACATACAGACACATACACACACACATACACACACACATACAGACACACACACATACACACACACACATACACACACATACACACACATATACACACATACACATACACACATACAGACACATACACACACACATACACACACACATATACAGACACACACATACAGACACACATACACACACACACACATACAGACACACACACATACACACACATATACAGACTCACACATACAGACACACACACACATACACACACACGCATACACACACACACATAAACACACACACATACAGACACACACACACTCTCTCTCTCACACACACACACAGTTAAAAATAAAACTTAATAAAATTTTTACTCTTTTAGAATCTTAAGTTGGATCCAATTATGGATAATGGTCATTTTGGTTCTTTCCAGTCCTCCTGGAAAATGTCAAGCAGAAACACATCTACATCTGATCCTCAATCTTTTCTCTTACAGAATGTTTCCTACTTACGATGAGTGAGGTCCTATAGCATCTTGCTTCAGTTTCTTTAGAAAATGGACGGTCCTTTGAAAAATTAACCTGTTGCCCCTTGATGCCAGCCCTGCCATCCCCAGAACTAGGTTGAGATGCTGCCCTTTAGGTTAACCATTTCCTAGTCTGTCCTTCATTTAGTCATGCTTTAAAATGTGCCAGTTACTTTGAGCTCCCAAACTTTCACAAAGACACACTTTTTCACAGAATATCACAAAACAGCAGTATTGAAGAAAACCGATATTTAAACTGCAAAATCTCACTTTATGGTTTTTGGATTTATGTTGGATGGGGCAGCATGTTTTCAAGTTGTTCGTTGAGGACCTCAGGGTGAAGATATGTATAAGGAGATTAGGAGGACCAAACATTGTTTACACTGAGCATTAATAAAGGGAGACATGGGTTTGAGTAGATGTGAGTAACACACTTCATTCTTGATATTAGGGATCAGGTGGAGCGTTTACCTAGAAAAGCAAAACTGGTGTGCCTTTTCGATTCACCCCTTTGCCTCAACTATCCAGACAATATAATGGAGCTTTTATAGTCAAGTCTAACTTGCTTAACTTATTCTAGCAAATTTCCTTCCACTGGTAGATCTTTAAAAGTATCATTAAAATTTTAGCAATCATCCAGAAAACCTGCCTTAAGCCATGCTATGATTTTAGGCCTATAGCCTCCATGGAAACTACTAACTCATTCTTAGACTTCTTGCAGACTTCCTCACTGTCTGGAGAACACTGACACACACAGATTCCTGAAAATGTGTTTATGATATGGAATTGAAATCATTCACGTTAAAGCATTATGCTTACAGCAGCTGCTATGTATCACCTAGTTGTCGTCTGTCAGACCTCCAATGTTACATGCCTTATTTTATTTAATTTTTGGAATAACCTTGACAAGTTGATACCATTCTTTCCACTTTACAGCTAGGAAAATCAAGACACATATAGATCGCCTAGTTTAATGTGAGGTACCATTTAGGAACTGGCAGAAAATGAATAGCATCCAGGACCAGCCTTTTGCCAAGTTCATGATCATTAAACACAAGGGCCAAGCTCATCCCATGATAAATCCTTCTAAATTACCATTTTACCCTTATTCCTGCAGGAAGGAAATACCATTGTTATGGGTTCATTCACCCACAACCACAAACTAAGAGTTAGGGTTCAGGATTTTTTAGTCTTGATTTGGAGACTTTTACCTTTTGTTCAAGAAAGAGGAACTGCATCGACCAGAGTGAGCCCAGGAGTTCTCTGTAGTGAAGGCCTGGTAACACTCTGTAACCTGCCTGCATGGTTCCAACTATGGGTTTGAGGTTTCTGTAGGCAGTATAAGTATATTAATTTGCTTTCCCATTGTTGCAAGAAACTCTTTGGGAAAAGCCTTTTAAGGAAGAAGGGATTTATTTTGGCTTGCAGTTTGGGGTTACAGTTCAACATAATGGAGTAGGAACTGAGGCAGGAGCATGAAGCACCTAGTCACGCTGCATCTGCAGTCGGGAAGCAGAGGGAGGGGAATGCTAGTTCTTCTTAGCTTGCTTTCTTGTTTCTATTAAGTTCATATCAGCAGCCCTCAGAATAGTACTATTTCAAATGGATCACCCCACCTTGATTAACCAGATCCTTACCATCCCTCACAGGCATGCCCAGACGCATATCTTCATTGTGATTCTAGGTCTTCTGAAGTTGGTAATCAATAGAGAGAAGTCTGCTTGTCTCTGCATGGATAGGAGGGCTTGATTTTTCTCTGCCCCCTCCTTCCTTCCTCCCTACCTCTCTTCTTGCCTGGATCCCTTCCTCCTTTGCATTTTTCCATCCCTACTTTCCATCCCTTCACTTTCCTCCTTTCCTTCAAGTGTAGTATTAAACTCAGGGACTCATGCATGCAAAGCCTAGTCTCTCACCAACCTAACTCCCAGGCCCTCTGCTGTGCACTTCTATCCAGCCCCTTCTATGCAGCTTTACTTCAAATCAATAAGATCCAGATCTTTGGAGTAGGGCCATGGCAAGTTACACAGAACTCCTCATTCCCTACCTCCTTGGCCCAGCTGAAGTCAGTGCTTCTTTTCATTGGAACCCTTAGCTCTTGCTACCTCTGAAATTTTTTTTTAAATGGCCCAAGCATTGGTGTTCTATTTTGAGAAAGAACTATCACAGTTTCCAGACCTTTGGCCTGGTTCTCAGAGTGGAAGAGCTGTGTTTTTTAAAAACAAAACAAATTAACAAAAAGCCCATTCACTTAACCCGGTTCTCAAATCTGACTCATTAGTACAGACACATGAAGGTGTCTGTGTGAGACATAAATGTTTATAATCCTAATCGTTCATAAGTATAGGAATTTACAGAACACTTTGGTGGTCTGTCTCTGTTAGCATCAGATTCTGATGACATTCCAAAGTTACGACCAGAGAAGAGTTAGAGAAAATGTGCTTTTCTCTGAGGGTTAAATGTAAGTTTCTCTCTCCAGCCCCATTCACATTCTGGGGCAGCACCTGTTAGGTGGGTGGTCTATCTAATGAGCTGTTTGACAGGGTTCCTTACCTGCCAGAGGCAGGTGGGAGGATCCCTGTGGGGAAAGGTCTCAGGGAAGCAGATGCAGGAGGCAAGAAGAAAGAGGATTCGCACAAGAGAAATGAGCCCTACTGTCCACTGTACCCTTCCCAACTTTGTTCATTCAATAGTCATAGTCTGAGCACGGGTGTGTGAGGTTGAGGGGAGGTTCTGGAGAGATGGCGTTGAATTCAGTGGTGAGTGGGTGACATCTCTTCCTTGCGGATTGCTGGTTCATACTGGAGACAGACACCAAACAAACACGCTAGTGCAAAGTTAGATATTTCCCTCTGTCGGTGCTGTGAAAGGAGATTGCAGAGCGTGAGGTGTGTGACTAGAAGGGCTCTATTCTAAATGACTGTGTGGAGTCAAGGAAAGCTTTGCTGAGTTCATGACAAGGGAACTTAGCTCTGAATGACAGGTGACAGTTACACAGATAGAGCAAGAAGCAGCCTTTAAAGAAGTGAAAGTTAACTTAGCTGAGAGCGGCTAGGAAGAAGTCTAGATGAGAAGAGAGGAATAGGGAGGGGGGTTGTGAAAAATTACTGACAGGTTTTGCTTTTTGATTTTAAAGCACCTGTTTGTGTGTGTCCTCTGTTGGTCTACCCAAATTCTTCAGTCTTCTTTTTACCCATTCACTTTCTTCAGCCGAGCCTTTCCACTGATAACTGAGCCCTGTGGTGTAAGGAAGAGCTGACAGGCAATGGGAGCAGACCTTGAGATGAGCTGTGTACCACCAGGGGCTGACTCAGCACGTCTCGGTTTGCATGGAGTAAAGTGCAGATGTAGAAAATGATGAGCACATGTTTTTCCTCCCAGTTGTGCTTGCCATCTTCCCTGCCCATCTTCCTCTCCCTCTGAACCTTAGCCAAGCCAAGCAGACTACTCTAAGCACTAATTCACCTCACTGGGGCAGTAGGTCATATCTCGGCATGTTCTGTAAGAGCATAGGCAAGCATCACATCTGTGTGCAGAGACATTCCAGCTACCTCTTCCTTTCTGAGACATACAAACAGCCTTCCAGTGTTTTTATATGAATGCTCCAAATGGAAACCTTTGAATAGAGACTCATTGTTGGGATGCCTCCTTTGTAGGAAGCGTTTGAGCTTTCTTGCTGGTATGGGAACATTGATACCAGTGCCCAGGAATGTCAGCTTTACAGATTTGTCTTTCTTTTCTCAGAGAAAACTTGAAACAGAGAACAAATTCTTGCTTACATGCTGTCTTTGGAGACATTTGTTTTCAAAATACCAGTCTCTCTTCTGAGGGATCTATTTGGCTACAGGGAAGTGAGGAAGAGTAGACACTAATATCACAAAGGTAGCTTAATGACCATCACTGTTGTCGTTGTCAAAGACGCATTTATTAAATCCTAAATCCTGTTGGTATCCTTTCTACTTCTGTTTTTTAAAGGGAAATGTGAATTCACAATCTTCGTCATATGGGGATGCCAATCTGTAAGACACTTCTTTTGGTGGGAGTGTGTGTGCAGGGTTTCTCTGTAACTCCAGCTATCCTGGAACTCACAGAGATCCGCCTGCCTCTGCCTCCCAAGTGCTGGGATTAAAGGCATGCACCACCACTACCTGGCTTATAAGACACTCTTGATTTATGAATGGTTAAAAGGGCCATGAAGGTAGTCAGAATTGAAACAAAGAGCTTAGATCAACATACAGATGAGAAGAAGGCATCATTATAAAGTGAGAACAAGTCTAAGATGTTTCTTTAGTTGGGATTGGTTACATTATGCTATGGAAACAAATCAACCCCATACATGGGTAGCTTAATGACATGGAGTTCTTCACACCATTCTTCAACTCTATCACAAGGTATACTGACTAGTTGCCTTTTGTTGACATTGTTCAGGGACCTAGGACAAAGTAGCTTTCTCCAATGAAAGTCTTTCTGATTACTTCATAAGTAGGAAATAACAAACAACATTGTGAATGACCTCAAAAAGTTTCTGTCTTTAACTGTACTTTATTTCCATGTATATTCTGTTAGCCTCCCCAAGTCATATGATCAAGCTCAAGCTTAACTGCAAGAGATCAGGGAAGTTCCATACTAGCGTGAGGACTGTGGAAAAGTAAAAGCAATAAAATCCCCACTAATTCTAGCTATTGCTACTGACCAACTTACTAATTAAATGGAAATACAAGAATGGGACAATTACTGTGTTAGGCAGCTTCATGTTACTATAACACCATATCCAAGACAATTAAGTTACAGAGAGAAAAAAATCTATTTTGTCTCATGGTTGTGGAGATTCCATGCCAAGATTGGATAGGACAATTGTTTTGTCTAGCCTATGGCAAGAATGGAGCATCATGGTGGGAGTGAGAGTCAGAGTCAACCACTACGTCACTATCTAAAACAGACATGGGCCAAGAGACTGAACTATCACAACCCTCTTTGATGGCAATATTCAATGACCCTGGGACTTCTTTGTCACAAGGCTCACGTCTTATATCTTCCATTACTGGAAAACACTTGTACAAAACAGAACACTAACTGTATCAAACGTTTTGTTAAGTGACTCACACAGACTGATACATTTAGTTTTCTAGAAACCTATGAGGGAGATGAAGCTAAAACTGGAGTCTTTAAGTCACCTACCAGAGGCCACACAGCCAGTGCTTTGCAGTGCTGATGTCAAACCCATTTGCTCTGAATGTAAAAGTTCACCTGGGATCATGTCATGCAGAACAGATATACTTCGCTTTGATTAGCATAGAGCTCAGAAGAACAGACAGGATTGAGTCTGGACATTGTCACTTAGCATCGCCAAGAAGCATCTCTGCTTTGCTAGAAACCATCTCTGGCCCCATTGGTATTTAGAGTTAAAAGGATTATTTTTATAAACTAGGCTCCAGCTTTTCTTCTGATAAAACTTTTATTTGTGTAGCTTCCTGGGGCCCCTAAGAGTTGATCTCATAATCTCTGAGTCTCTTTAATGCCATCTTGGCCATCTTGGCCCAAAACTGTTGTACCCACTGATGTGTTGGTAGTAAAGGCTTATAGGTGAGGGAATTTTTAATAAAGCATGAACAGATTTTTATCAAATTCAACTATTATTTTATTTCAATAATTCTTTTCTTAAAATGTTTATTTTTTTCTTTCAGGTGTGAATCAATATTTCCTTTCTGTTTCAGAAGGTCTGGCCAGATCATTATTTTATTTGCTATGGAGGCTTAAAAATGTTCAACGTATATTATATGTCCAAGCATGGACAGATAATAAAAACGGAACGATACATTCAGGCTTCTGCTCTTCCTCTCCTGCGCTGTGCCCATCACCTCTCCCCTGTATTTTGACAGACAGGATCTGCAATAGCTATTTCCATTTCTGTGGTTAACCACTTGACTCACTTTGCAATCTTAGTGAGGTATTTTGGTTGACTGGCTGGACTTTATTTGTTTGTATTGTGGTCCTGTGGACCAAACCCAGGGGCTTTTGTGTTCCCAGCAAATGGTCTACTGCTCTACCACTGACCTACAACCCCAGTCCTTTATAAACTTTGTAAGTCACTCAGGCTGACCTTGTGTTCTCCTATAGCTCGGGCAGAGCTTGAACTTGAACTTGTGTTTCTTTGAACCCACTTCTGAGTACTTGAGATTCTGGGTCTGGCTACTTTCTCGTGACCTGTTTTACCTCATCTGTAAATCACAGACCATGATAGACCCTACTTATTAGGGTTGGAGTGAGAATTCACTAACCTCTTGCTCAGAGTTCCTAAGAATCCCATTAAAACTTTTTCTTTTTTGACAAAAGAAAGCATGACAATACCAAGTCTACTTTAGGCTTGGGGATCAAATTTTGTTTCAAATTTCACTTGTAAGATTTTTTTTTCTTACTCTGAATTATATTTGAAATTCCTTCTTTCTTCTCTGAGAGTTCGTCCCAGGGAGCTCACTTGCCACATCACCATAGATTTAGTTATTTATTCTCTTTAATCTGATCATTTATCATCGATTCTAGTTATTGTCCTACAAAATGATATTTTGGTATGACATTAATTCTTTTTGGCTTCGGTGTTTGTTACTGAGATACAATGAGGCTTGATTATTTTGGCTCCAGGCAGAGCAACATTTAATTCACTGATTTATTCCTTTATTCATTTAACACATATTTATTGTGAAACAGAAACATAATTATAGAGACTCTTAGAGCCAGAAAGAATCTTAAAATCTGTTAAACCAAATCAACCCTCATGCTACAGATTTAACCCTGAGCACATGAGGGATCGATCAGCTGTAGAATCAGTCTATGTGACGACAGAAAGAACTCAATGAGAGCACTAAGCAAAGAGACGTGCATAGTTTTCTGACCTCTTTTTGGTTCATCCCAATCACCTCAGAGGATGAAGGAGTCATTTCTGCAAAGCACGTCTTTAGCATATATTAAAGTAGCTTGAACCAAGTAGAAAGGATGATATTTCATCTTCAGGCTGAAGGATGACAGTTGTAAGTCTATGTGAATAGCCCCAGCAATTCACAAGCTAGAGTTGACATGAGGAACATCTGGAGAACCATGCTCTGATATCTGCAGCAAATAAACTTGACCAGTCTTGTAGAAAGGTCATCTGATGACCCAGTGCATCATTTGCCTGGGGCTCCCAACTAGCCATTGCCAGGTGGTAACTTAGAGCAATGTATTTGTCCTCTCCAATTCTGGAGGCAAGATATCTGAGGTCAAGGTGCTGGCAAACATCATGTACTTCAGAGTCTTTGGGTGAGGTGGGGGTCTTGTCTCTTCCACCTTCTGGGTGTGTTGCATGGACTTTCCCTGGGAAGACTCAAGTGTCTGCTCTCCCAGATCTGGCACCAGTGGCAGACCACAATAGCAACTCTACCCAAGTCTATCTTTGAAAGCCAGTGATTTTATTGGCTTATATGGGTAACTCCAAACAGTCACATTGCCAAAAAGTCTCAGCTCATCAGAGATGATGGTGTTCTCCCTGTAGTTATATAGGAGTTCCACCTCCAGCTATCCTGCTATCTGAGATCACAAGACCATGTTCAGTTTACACAGATTTATATACAGCTGAAAAGGAAATATAAGGAGAAACTGGAATCCCAGATGAGTGTCTAATGATCACCCCATCTCCTTATTCTATGAACGCATGCCAATTGGCCTGCTCATGTGAATCTTTTGCACATAGTCATAGGTGCTCTGAGGTAATGGCTGCTGTGTACAGGGGACAACATCCAACAGCAGATGTCTGTCTTGATTTGTAGGTGAATATTTCCAGTCTCTGTCCCTTTGGCTATCTCTCTCTTCTATGCATGCCTACTCCTCTCTGTATCTAACTTATAAGCATACACGCAGTTGCCTTTAAGATCTGCGCAACTAATCTAAGATATGCTCCCTCTCTCAAAGACACTTAGCTTACTAACAGCTGTCATTCTGTAAATTCATTATTTTCCCAAAGGAGGTGCTATTCATGGATTCGGTGGATTAGATCTGAATTCCAGTCCTCATCCTTGGACTAATTTTTAATGATTAAGTAATCAGATCTCTTTGGGCTCCAGATTTCTCATATGTAAAATAAGAATAGCAATATCAGATTTACAGAGTTACACTGAGAAACCAAAAAGGTAAATATAAGCGCTCATCAAACCCAGTTCTCAGCACAATGTGTTGCCACGGTTCTAGGACCTTGGAGAACAAAGCAGATTGTAAACTTTATTTTGAAGAAAAGTATAGCATTAACCTGCACTCAGTCAAGAATTTGCTAACATTTGGTGGTATGGATGAGAAATGTTCTTGAACAATATGAAATGGTTTAATAACTCATTATTATACATAGGCAGCCGCGAAATGTTTTATATTTCAATAACCATTATATGTTGGCCGTGCCTCATTTAATAACTTCTTTCTGTAGGAGCTCTGCTCTTGCTTCTGTTCACTAGCACATTTTATCACACATTGCTATGCAGTGCCAAAATCTTTAAATAATAATAAGGGATAGTTTGAGTAGCAAAGAAATGATGTTTACATCACAGCCCACGCCCCCTCCCCCTCAAAAAAAAGTCTGTTGTGGTGCTAGGCATGATAGTCGATGCCTGAAATTCTAGCATTTGACTTGCTGATGCAGAAGGGTTGCAGCAAGTGCAGAGCTGGGCTGAACAACATGGTAAGTTCCAGGCCAGCTTGGGCAACTTGGGCCAACTTGAAACCCTGTCTCAAAAAGGCAAGACAAAACAAAACAACACAGCGCAACACAACAAGAAATATTGCAACAGTATTCTTTGACTGAATGAAAGTAAGGACAGAATTTATCAATCACATTTACATGATTCTTGCTTGGGTTGTTGAAGGATTCATATCCCAGGATCTTTCTTAATTGAACTATGGTTTCTATGTCTGCAAGTGGAAACATTCACCGCTAAGCCGTATTAGTACAGCTCTCATATCCATGCTTTATGCTGCTGTAGTGCCAATTTAATGATCTTTCCTTGTGATTCGAAGTAACTCTTCCTGAATTAGGGGACAGCTAAAGACATGTTGCCAACAATCATAAATATGCATAGCATAAAGTCAAAGGATTTTTCAAACTGCAGTCTTTTCTCTATCCCTCTATGCATCTCATTTGTAGTCACTTTAGTTCCCATAGTTATACTTTTGTGTGTCTTCTTGTGTAATTCTCTTTTTCCTGTCTACATAATTATACTCCCTGGAGTCTGCTCTCTTTTTTTCTGATTATGGAAATAAATAACACTGACCTTGAATATGCATCTCTTTTCTCTCAGTGAGCCAGCGTGATGGTAGTTGATAAGATAGGCATGGCATAGTCATGGCTATATCACTGTCTAGGTTTCTTCTACCTCAGTCCGAGGATCTTTTCATTTGTAAATGTTTGTTCAGCATTTGCTATCTCACATTCTGTAGTTAGAGTCTACTATTACTCTACGTTGATCCTCAGCCTAAAGAGTTTCTAAATTATCTTTATAACTTCATATGACTGTTGGATTACTATCCATTCTTAAAAGGTAAATAATTCACAGTGGAGCATAGATATTCCCAGAGTATATGAACATGTTGGTGTGTGTGTGTGCATTGCAAATGAGAGATGGCAGACAGATGCAATTTGCTTCTACCCAGTGAACGCATCTTCAGAGTTCTCAGGTAAGTTTGTTTCTATAAGATATGCCTGCTTCCCCTCACACAGCCATTCCGCTTCTTTCAAGAAATGACTGTGAGAACATCTGCTTCAATGCTCATAAACATCCTATCTGCCTATCATTTCCATTCCTTTACAACATCCCCCTTCCAAACCTCATTCAAAATGGCAAAAAAAAACCCAAAGCTAATATGAATTTAGATGCCGATTGTGTCCTGTGTATGAATGTTTTCCATATTTGAAATGGCTGGGGAATTAGCGTGCCTCTACCCACAGTAATTTAGAATGAGTGGAATTGGATAAGGGTCGTTTCCTCCATCTCCTGGGATTCTAAAAGCTCTGTTCCTTTTATACCTGATCAAGTCTGCCAGTTGCAGAGCTATACAATATAGTGGAGAAGTGCATACGGTTAACTATGACAATTACAATCAGTTCTTTACAATCTGCTGCTGCTATGGGATTTAAATACCATCATGTATGTCAAAAGGACAAAATATTGTTTCTGTGTTTTCTGCTTACAGATGTTTTTATGATTGGGTTTTGCTCATAAACAGGTGGTTATATGATGAAATCCTTCCACGCATTTATTTATCTTACTTATCACCTAACCTGGGTTCTCTGGGGTATCGTTAAACGTAAGCACTGAGTTTCTGAGCAGCTCTGAGGTAACCTCAGTATCCCGTGAATGTGGTACAGGAAAGCGAAAATGAATTTTCTTATGGTGAGTGAAGGTAGTTGAAGTAAACATAGCTACTTAGAAAAGACTTCTTCTCATTCCTTCCTTAACCCCTTCCCTTTAATTTTCTATTCATGTCCAATTCTTACTTATTTCACTCTTGCCTTAATGAACACCACACCAAGCTTCTACTCACCATGGGGTCCCATGTATGCTGAGGCAAGTACTGCATGTGGACATGAATTGGTATGCTACCGATACATGACTGTGTCATTTCTAATGTAAGTTGAATCCACACAGTGCAAATGTCACCACTGCACCCCTGCCTGAGGAAGCAGGAAAGCAGGTAAGTCAACTCTTTTGTTTCAGCACACCTTTCTCCTCTATAGCTCTTTCCTTCGCCTGGAAGGTATGTATGAAGAGGCCATGGCCATTGAAACTGCATCTGAGACCCTTGCCCCCAACTCCAAGTGTATCTTGCTTGAACAACACATTTCAAGTTAATGACCATCTGGTAAAGCTAACAGCCTTTAGTCCTCCTAATTCTTAACTGTCTAAAAGAACGTGCCCAACCTGCCATGCCTTATGACTGAATTATAAACCATGAAGCATAATAAAATCATTAACTTTCAGCATGTCAGGCCTGACTCAAGTTGCATCCTGATTGGAATTTGATGGCCTTTCCCCCAGTACTTAAGGGAGCAGACCAGCGTACTGCTCAAAAAAGCACTTTGTTATTTCTTGAGGAACCATAAGTTTTGTGTGGTTGCCTGGATACAATCTGGGTCGGTCTGAGAGGAGAAGAAAGCCTGGAAAAACGAGAGTGCAGAGGAAGAGATGAGAACCCAAAGGCAAAGATATCTCTTCCCAGGAAAAGAGAGTTATGTTCAGCCTCTGGGTGCTGCTCATCCATCCTGAAAATAAGATTCACGTTTCAGTGTGGGGGATGCTGGATAAAAGCCTATGCTTTACAATTCTGATTCCCCTTCCCCTTTTGTTCCCCACTATCAAAAATAATCATATTCTATAAATGTCAGTGGAATGTGGTTAGAGGGAAGCTATGCTTTTGGAGAAGCAGGTGTCAGTGCTGTCAGAGCTCTATGAATAGGCACATCTCTGCACACCTTTTACAAAGAGATAAAGGTCACTTGCCACCCTACTTGTAAAGCTGTCAGAAGATTTGAGAAAGGACTGGGGTGGGCTGTCTTGTTACATGTGAGAGAAATCTGGTTCTCGAGATATTTGGGGCAGTACAGTGAACAAAGGATATTAATAGACTCCCCCTTGCAGCTTCTCTAAGAACAGATGTCTCAGCACCCAAGAAGGAATGGCAGCTGAAGGGTTCCCCTGGGTTCACTGCATACAGCATGAAGGTGCTATCCTGAATGTGGACAGGACACATAAGCTTTGGTACACATTGGTACTTCTGATCTTTGTGTCCTCTTTCTCCCATCTCTTCTTCCTCCTGGAACCCTATCTGTTTAGTGAACAGACTTAAGTCAACCGTGTGCGAGATATTCCCTCAGTTGCCTACAAGCTAGAACAAAGTTGGTGGTTGTTTGTTTTGGCCTGACTGGCATGGAGAGAGGAGTGTCGCCAAAGATATTTTAGCAAAGTATTTTCCAGGTTTTCTTTTTTTAAGAGACTCCATCTCTGATGTTGGATAGACTTGAAAAGAAAGGAATGTCAGCCCTCTGCTGGTTAGCATGCATAAATACACTGAGCTAGGCTATTTTAGTAAGTAGGAAATGTCTTCCATTTGGTGAGTTTTAGAATAGCGTTATTTATTTCAATCTACTAATGAGATTATCTATGTATATGTTACCCCAAGCATTTTCAAGGGTAACAAGAGTGGAGGGTCTTTTACTAAACTTCTGCTGTGGCCCAATGAGGAACTAATAAAAACTTAAGTTATTATTGATTTGTAGGACTCAGAACTTAAAAATAATTAGATAGCAAGATGAGTAGTCAATTGGTTCTCAAGACCAAAGATTAGAGAAGAGAGTCCTCTCCCTACTCAATTGGGTGTCTGGAAAGAGTCACTTGAGGTGGTGAATGAAAACATACCTTGAAGGATGGGTTATAAAGGTAGATAAACATTCAAAGTAGAACATCAGGAGACCATGGACAGGTTTACTTTAGAAATTGGCATCAAGAAAGCATGGCTATATACTGGTAAATTTATGATGTTCACAGGAGGCGAACAGACAAGAAGGTAATTGTATAAATATTTAAAGTGTGTTGGTATAAATTGAGTCAAAAGGGTGTTTAGGTATTTGTTGTGAAGCTGGATGCAGTGTAGCCACTGGACTTTAGAATGAGGCACAGAGATTCAAACTCTGGACCTGATGTCTATGTGCCTTTAGGCAAGTTACTTGGCGCCCCCTGTGACCACTTCTCAATCCATTAAACTGAGATAAGATCTAAAGATGCAGGAGCTGGGATTATGGCTTAGTCATTGCTTGTTGGGAAAGCATGAAGGTCTGAGTTTGGATCCCCGGAATCTATATAAAAAACTAGACATAGCACACTGGGAGGTAAAGACAGGAAGATCTCTGGGGCTGACTGGGCAGCATTTCTTGCTGAATTGGTGAACTCCGGGTTGAAGGAAATACTGAGTCACAAAAACAAGGTAAAGAACAATAGAAGATTCCTAATGTCTACCTCTGACCTACCATGCACACACCACACACACACACACACACACACACACACACACACACACACACACGAATGTAGATTCAGACTCACGGATACAAACATTGTCTAGATCCAACAGGTAGGAGGTAAAAACAGGGGGCGGTCTCGGATATGCCTAACCTGCATCTCACCCCAGTGATATGCGTGGCATCTAACAGACTCTTTAAAGCAAATGTGTGGATTCGGTGGGTGGTGAAGAGATGTCACTCAAGGACTTCCGACCTAGACACTGAGTGATTTTTAAGTCCTGGATGACCCACACAAAGCTGAGATTGGGAGACTGTAATAGCATAAAAGTATGTTTGATGCCCAAACCGTGTTTAAATTTGGTTCAAAATGCTCTGTTCTGTGTTAGAAAAAAAATACTATTGCTTTAAGTAATGCAGCCTATCATTGAAATGGCTCTCTCAAGCTGTTTTTCTACAGCTCCTTAAAGGGAAACAGGATTGGGTTCGGTGGGGGGTGGGAGGTAGGTAACAGCAGAAGGGTAGTAACTATTACCCATAGCCAATATGTCAGCTCTTCAACGTTGCTGTGAAAAAAACTGAACAAAGATCCTAGCCTGAGTGTAGAAGGGGGCGGGGACTCCAGGGAACAAGAGGTTTGAAGTTGAATTCAACCCATTCTAATCACAAGGGGTGGGAATGAAAGTTGACAGAAAGTGAACAGACCCAAGAGCGCCCTGTGCCCAGGCTCTGCACCCCTCCGTGAACCACATGCAGAGAAGGGAGGTGTAACACTGAGGTTAGCAGGGTTTGAAAGGCAAGATGTAATTGCTTCCCTTTAATTAACTCAAACAATGCATGGCAGGTTATATTAACATGCCTGTAGCTGAGAAAGATTGTAGGCCACCACTAAGGAAAGAGAGAGAGAGAGAGAGAGAGAGAGAGAGAGAGAGAGAGAGAGAGAGAGAGAGAGAGAGAGAGAAAGAAACAGAGAGAGACACAGTGCGAGAGAGAGAAGCAGAGACAGAGAAAGGCAGAGACAGAGGCAGAGATAAAGGAAGAGAGGAAGAGAAAGAAAGACATAGATAGATAGATAGATAGATAGATAGATAGATAGATAGATAGATAGATAGAAACAGAGAGAGAAAGAGAGAGAGGCAGAGACAGACAGAGGCAGAGAGAGAGGAAGAGAGAAAGAGACAGAGATAGGCAGAGATAGACAGAAACAGAGAGAGGAAGAGAGAGACATAAAGAGAAAGAGAGACAGAGAGAGGCAGAGAGAGAGACAGAGAGAAAGAGAGACAGAGACAGACAAAGTCAGAGAGAGAGGAAGAGAGAGAGACAGAGACAGAGACAGAGAGGGGCAGAAACAGACAGGTACAGAGAGAGAGAGAGAGAAGCCTTTCCAGAGCAGATAGGCCTTGAAGCTTTGTAGACTAATTTTACAGATGAGAGAACAAGCTTTAGCAGAAGTACAGACCCAGCCCTAGGTTTTGAGAGCTCCTGGTGACAAAGATGGAATTAGACCTCAGGTCTGATCAATTTTGTATTCTCTCTGAGGCACTGTGTGTGATGGAATCTACAGCGATTCAAATTAGCCCGAGAGGTAAAAGTTGCTTTAGCACATTTGAATACAGATTAAGATGTGATGTATTCTTTTAAAGAGGTTCATTTTTTTTTTTTGAAAGGGATGAAGAGAACAGACTCTTACAAGTAAGGTGTCCTCTGAACTGCACATGTGTGCTGTACTGTGAGCTTGCTTGTCCGTTTGTGAGCATGTGCGTGCACACAAACACACAGATGTGCACATAAAACAAGAGACAGATAGATAAATGGATGTAATAAAAAAAAGTTTAAGTCAGTGGCCGTTTCTTTTTCCTTTTCATTTAAACGTGATGTGTCTGGTAGAAAGTAAGTACTGAAAATGTGGTCGCCCTGTAGATGGGTAAGGACACCATCAGGATTGTAGTGAGAGCAAGCATCTTGTGATGTTGATCATGTGTTCTTGGTATCCCCACCGCTGGAGATAATCTGCTCAAATCCCACCCTCTCATTTTTCATGGGCCAAAAATACTAAAGCATGAAGCTTTTTATGTTATACAAGATACAGGAAAAATGGGAAGGGAGATAAAAATCTCCTCTTGCTTTCGTCACCTAAAAAGCAGTTATATGAACAGACCCTGGAAAGTGTTAATATATTTGTAGACTTTATTTTGCCTCACAGTTTGACAGTCCCTTCAGATTTTGTATTTATTCTCTTTCTGAGCCTAATAAAGATACTACACAAATACCCTTTATAGACAATTTTTTACTTCCATGTTAATTGAGAGAAAATCCTTCAGTAACTTTTGGTGTGGGATACTGTGTTAGATGGTACCCCCCACTTTTTTCTATATCAGCGAAGTGGATACAGGGCTTGATGAATACAGATGGAAATGGGACCTCCACCCAGTGCCGTACTGATATATATGTGTGTGTGTGTGTGTGTGTGTGTGTGTGTGTGTGTATGTTGGTGGGGGAAGAGGGGGAAGGACTCTGGGATATGAATACTCTCATCTGGTCACATTCAAGATTCCAATGTGATGCCACTGAATGAGGAGCTAGGCAGAAATCCATAAGTGAGGTCTTACAGGCCATACAGAGCCTTTGGGTGCCATGCTTAAATGTAGTACTCCTTAAACCTGTGTGATGATTAAGGGAATTGTAAGTTCTACTTCTCACCGTTAAACACTCTTAAGCCACAGATGCTTCCACAGGACCAGAACCTAGAAATCTTTACACAAGAAGGCAAAAAGCAAAACAGTGTGCTTGTTATATATAGGCAGGCTGGTATCCAGGAGAGTCAGTCATTTCCCAAGCTATGAGTCTGACAGACCAACCACCCGGATCAAGCGTGAAATACCAGGAATGTCACTCGCATATTAAGAAAAACGAAAGCGAGGAATAAGAACTTAGTATGATTCTTAGCCAAACTATACAGTCAGTGTGGAACAGATACTTTGAGGAAGAACTTTACTTGAAATTCATCGCTTTGGTGGAAGCAAGATTTTCTTTGAGGATGTCAAGTGGTAAAAATTTTGTTTATTTCAAAAGGCAGTGCTTATTTTAATTGTTTAATAATTAACAATTATTATAAAATGGCATATTTTTTCAATGACATTATTCTGAGTAGATAAAAAGCACTTGCTGTCAAACCTGAAGATCTGAGTTAGATCCCTGGGACCCACATGGTGGAAGTAAAGAACAGACTCCAAGTGAGCTCAGCAAGTGAAGTTCTTACTTCCACGTATGCACCGTGGCACCACATTGTGTCCACCCATGAGTGCGTGTGTGCACATGCACGTGCACACACACACACACACACACACACACACACACACACACACACACACAAATAAGCAAATAAATTAATAGGAAATTTTCGGTTGCATTTAAAAATGGAGGTAGTAATAAAACAGTGTATGTGTAGGAAGATATGGAAGGATAGATTCTATTAATTACCTTTAAATTAAATTATATTTGCCATCTGAATTCCATGGAAAGAAATAGGGCAGACATAGCAAATTTGCTTAAACAACTTCATTGCCTCTAGGTAGAGGATGGATTATTTTACTAAACTACATGAAATGGTATCTGGCAAAAGCAGAATGCTCCATCATCTCTCTCGCCTCTTGTTGATGTTCAAGAGTTCCAGCTTCCAGATTTATAGGGCCTTCCTTCCACATCTATCATTGTTAAAATGCCAATACTCTGATGCTAGAAGTCTGGAATTAGCTGCCTGAGTCAGTTTCCACCCAACCGAGGTAGTTTATCATCTTTGTTGTTGGTGATGTACATTATTTAACATGTTTTGCAATTGACCGTGATTATAAATTAGCACATTACTTCAATGTCATTGTCCTAATTGGCTATATTGATAGATGTGTTTTGAGTGGAGCAATTCTGATTGTAACCTGTGTGTCCATCTGAGAGAGTGTCACCACCATCCCCAGGCTTGAAGAGAAGATCTCAGTTCCACAGGCTCCTATTTATTTTCTCTTTCTGGTCCTCAGTCATTGGTAGACATGACTCTTAGATTCATATGCTTCCACCTGTGTGCCCTTTGAGAAAAGTTCTGGCCAATTTTGATTAATCAAGATACAGCTACTCAAGTATGACGGAGATAAATTTTACTCTGGCTGTACCATATAACAGATTAGCTAAGCCCCACAAACCAGATTTTTCCTACATATAAATTGGGAGTTAAATGAATGTACCTCTCAGGGTTATACCAAACATTAAACAGGATAGGTATATAACATTTTGCTCAGGACAAGTATATAGTAATTTCTCAATACCTATTGGTAATTATACTAGTTCTATATTATATACAAATATCATAACATTAAATTATTAAAGCATTATCTTACACTGCTAATTATTGAATTTGATGTACAGATACCATGTCTATATTTATATTAGTTCTCTATTATGTACAAATAAGCAATTTATCTCTCCAATGTACAACTTGCCAGTTCCACAACTATTTCTTTGCTGGGTGCTCCTCACATTTCCCCTGCTTCTGTTGTTATCCTAGCAGCCAAAATTCTAATTACCCCTTTACTATTCTCTCTCTTATCAAAGACTGACATAGGGGGAAAACGTTCATAATAAAAAATCATGTTAATATTCTGAAGGCATTGTAGCAGAAGGATATAACTCCTCTATTCAAACCATGGGTGTCTGCTTAACAGTAGATTCCTTTTGCTGTCCATGAAGTCATTGTCAAACACGTGACTATCTGCTCCACAGTAACATGGCAGCTTCTAATAGTACCTGTTAAAGTAATCCACTTAGCCAAGGTCAAGTATTCTCTGATTACATGCTATTATTCCTTAGCCATCATATATGCATGGCAGCTGTCATCAGCCCATTTTGCTTTAATTTTTTTTTTCAGTAGCTTTCTTCCTATCTGAAGTTTCTATAACACATACTTCAACCTTGTCAAGCATGATTCACTTTAGGTGAGCTAGTCATCATTTTGTGGGTCTTGCTTTGGTGAATTAGTGGTCAATGTTTACTATAGGTGGTTGCCACACGTGACTTCAGAGCCTTCTTCACCCAGCTTTACTTCTCCTTAATTTCATAAAATTCTATAGAGCATATCAATTAATCAGTAAAAGCATCTTTTGGCTTCTTCCCAAAAACAGGCCATATTTCAATGGTAGGTAATTTTGTTCCGATTTAATCCAACAAATATATTTGGAATACCAACAAAGAATGGATTAAATCAATATTTATTGAGAACTTATATGTTGTAGTCATTTGCTTGCTTGTTTGATTTTTATATATAGATATGATCTGGTTTGGTGATCCTGTGAGATACGTAATCTTCTTGACCTTTTCAGATGAGTTAATTAGGATTCATAGAGGTTATATATTTTGTTCAATGTGATTCAATTTAGTAAGTGGAAGGTGTATGAATGTACTAATTGAATTAAAAATTTCCTGGGTTTACAAATTTTTGTTTTTCTTCAAAGTTATGGTTTTACTAAGCATAGGATGAGAAATCAAGCAAGAAATATATGAATACAACCCATGATTCTGTACATGGTTTATAAAGTCTTGGGACAAAACTTTGTGTTTTCCTACCACAGGATACACAATTCTGTAGAGAAGTGTTTATGACATCACTGGATTAAAGAGAAGTAAAGAAACACACAAGACAAAACCCTACCTGCTGCAAAGTTGTCTTCCAAAGTTTGTTAATGTCTTCTGATAATGGTGTATATTGGGGATATATATGTATACACACACACACACACACACACATATCCCCATATATGTGTGTGTGTGTGTGTGTGTGTGTGTGTGTGTGTGTATATATATATATATATATATATATATATATATATATATTGATTGATTGGGAAGCAGCTGAAAACTGAAAAGCTTTGTATTGAAGTAAAAACTGTAATCCTAGTGTCCGTTCTGTATGCAACACCTGTGCTTTCCTAAACGATATGTCTCTGTACCACCTCTCCACATAGTGCTTCATCTACAAGATTGGCATTTATTTGTAGAAACCGAGATAACAAAGATCAAAAGCTTCAGCACAGGAAAATAAAGTCTCTTTCCTACCAACTTCTTCAAGCCCAGAGGCCATGAATGTTGCTGTCAAGATTTGAATAAAGTGTATCTGGAACTGTTTTGTCAAACTTAGCCAAACAATTTAAATTTTACCTTGGGATAGTTTGCCAATGGTGATTATTTCACTATTATCTGATTTCACAGAACATATGGATTGTTTTCTAACAACAGCATATTCTGGATTTTTGCCTGGGCTTTATGGTCATGGCACTATATATGTCATCTTTCCTTATCAGATATGAAAAAAAGATTGTCCTGTTACTTGGGCAGATCCATAGACTGTTTCTAGACACAATATAGCCACCAAGTAGCCATGTATCCTGGTCAAGCTATTTCATCATTTGTTTGAGTCTTCAGTTCTTGGTACGATGTACAGGACGAGAAAATTTTTGAACCTTATGGTCTCCTTTTTGTACCTTGGTTTTACTGTACTTCCCTAACTACTGTTTATGGTTGCTTGATGAAACTCTTTCATTTCATTGCATCTACATACATGTTACAAGTGGCTTTTGTGAGTTTTCCAACCTTTGCCTTTATGAAAAATTGGACGTCTTAAATATAATTTTGTTCCAGAATAGTATTTGTTCTTATAGCAAAGAATAGACTGAAGACACGAGGAAGCATATGTGTTATTTGCTGGCACCAGCCTCAAGCATTCAGAATATCCAAAGAAGAGCTCTTATATGATAAGTACTTATGAAATCAGTAACTCAAACTCTTTCCTACTCTCTTGTGAATTTATAATGCATACTTTGAGTACTTAGGGACTCAAGATGGCAAGTATTCTATGAATCATTTTTTAAACCAGTCAATGACAAGGACTAGGTTTCTATTGCTCCCTGTTTTCTTTATGGTATCCCATCAACAGTCCTGAAATGATCTTTCCATTTTTGCAGAGAGTGATGTTCAGTATAAGGAAAAGATTAAAAATATGTCTAATATGTCTATAGACTTCTAAGGCCTTCATATACATATTCACTCCTGTAGAAAGTCCTATAGATATGTAATGATATCTTTAAGGCTGAAGTGTACTTAGTTCTCCTTGTGTTTCATGTTTTTCATTCTTTTTCTTCCACATAGCTCCATGTAGTACGTGATAAAAATGGTTTTATGCTCCATGTTAAGTATAAGACTCTTTATGCAAAGTATGTAAGCCTTTCTAGAATTATGATGACATTAATTGCTTTTATTTCTCCTAAAAGAGGTTAAGATATTTGCTAAATTTGCCAAGTCTTTTCTCACTTTTTAAGACTTCTGAATATGTATATTTTTCCTGGAGTCTGTTTTTTTAACATTTACATTGGGAAAAAAGCATAATTAAGATAAGCAAAAACCAAAAAAAAAAAGTAAGTCTGCATAAAGCACTACAAAAAGGATTTTTTTTTTTTTAGAGACTTTCAATCCATGGGAAAGTATGAAGGCTCTTTAAAGAATGAGACTGTTGGGAGTCATACTGGCCCAAATTCTGTAATTAAGAGGGTTTTATAAATAAAATACATACACACACTCTCTCTCTCTCTCTCTCTCTCTCTCTCTCTCTCTCTGTTTGTGTGTATGTGTGTGTGTGTATGTGTTGTAATTCATACCCACAAATTGGTACCTGTGATGTTCAAAATATCTTAAGGGATGTGAATATGTACTAAGTGTCTAATTTGAGGAAGGAGGGTACTCTGTGCTTAGTTTTACAGCAAAGGCAGTCAGATGGATGTAAATTGTGCAGCACCGTTCCCTACAGAGATAATAGCCTCCAAAAGATCCACAAATAAGAAAAAGCCATTTTATATGGGAAGAATGACCATGGCCTTTTCTGCTCACCCTCCCTCCCACTTGGTTTGGTTAGGGCCTCTACCAATGGGAGGTAGAATGCTATAAAAAGAAAGTAAGTTTAGGAAGGAAGCTGTTTGAAATTTAATCAGAAGTAAATGTGCTAAGGGAGTTCTTATGGTCAAGAGGACATACTATAGGTCATGTTTCTTCTCTGAACAATGTTAATAAGGAAACACAGTTAAAGACGTCTTTGAGACAGGTCAGCACTGCTGACCTATAGTATATACCAAATGACAACAATAGGGCCACCTCTAACTATGGCCATGTAAGGTGTCTGGGAAAGAGTGTTTAATGACATTTTTCAAGCTTCCATACATACCTCAAGCTATGACACTGGGGTGATTATCTTCTTTGTAGCATTTAATAGAGTTTTAGGGGCCAAGAGGTGGAGGGAGGTGATATATCTTTCTGGATTTACAGTCTTAAGGGCTAGACCTTAGAGTTCTACTCTGCTAGAACAGTTTTAATTCATATCCTTCTGGTAAGAGAAGGAAAGATGGGGATTTTCCAGTGAAAATGAATCCCCATGTTTCCTCTCATTAGGGTATCCACAGCCTTGAGACCCATAGAACTTAGATAAAGCCAACTTTCAGAACATGCCCTTGACTTGCCAGTGCTCTTATGAATTTCTCACCTGCTTAAGAATTCCATTCTCCCTTATACTGATATTTGATTTGAGTATCTGAGATCTGATTTTACATACACTTAAGTTCTTGATTGACTTGAGCCTCTAGAGGCATCTCTTTTGTCAACTTTTGATTGAGCCCTTATTCTCCTCCACATGACTCCTTAACCAGCACATTTGAAGTGTTCATTCCCAGTAGAAAGCTAAAGTCAAATGTGTTAACTCATTTTCTCTTCATTAACTAAGATCTTCAGGGTTTGGACTTCTAAGCTTCAGCGTTTCTAAGCAAGTAAAAATTAGAGAGTATTCATAATTCATGTGTTTTTCAGGTTCCTTTTTAAATCTTTGCATTTTCTTACAGTTTTTCATAGGCACAGATAGATAATCTAGAGGGTCATGGAATAAAGGATAAGAAAATAAACCAGATGTTAACATTCTAAGCATCTCCATTCACTTGTTCAAGAGGAGACTCTTGAGATTTCTATTGTGGCAAGGGTTGTTAAGTCTACAACTTACCTACGTGTACTTGACCCAAACCCAATTGGATCAAGCTCCTTCAGCTAGGATAAGGGTTGTGACAGAGAAAATAAAATAGAATAAATTCTCTCAGAATATCCTCTTATCACACTCAATACCGTGTTCCCATTGTCCTATTCATGTGTCACTCTAGAACATGCTTGTTAACGAAGAAGATGCTTGGTTAGCTCACGGTGGTCCATTTCACAGTGCATGCTATTTTGACTACACTTCTTCATAGCATGGATAGCAGAGATGGGAACTTGCATGGAAATGAATAGTTCTGTCTCAAGGCAAAATCAAAGACTATAATAAGCAAGGTAAAATCCTCTGGAGAGCACTCAGGTTGCCACATTAGAGATGCTTTCTGAAGTCACACTCTATTACCTAAGGTCTTCCTACCAGCACGCACCTCTTCAGGATTCTAGCACTTCCCAATACTATTTCATTTTGGAATCCTTGAAGGGATCATTCTGCTTAGTGACATTGAACTTAGACCTGAGAAATAAGTTTCTACCCACAAGAATAGCTATAACATGATTGAATATATAGCAAATATAGACAAACCTGTAGATGACAAAAATCTGAGATATGAAAAATCTGGGAATATTTGAAAAATAGGCTGACCAGTGAAGTTCAGAGAGTATTGAAAGTTTATTATTGGTATTAATCTGTAGAAGTCCACATAGGGAAGCAGCTAAGTGAGGTACAACTGGGCAAATGCTCTGTGTCACCGGTAAACCCTAGAAGATTCTTTAAGGTTAGAGAACTTGAATAAGTGGTGTATTGAATCAACAGGGATGCCAGTTAACCGTTGTCATTTCGCTTTGTTATTTTACCTTTGGTTTGTGTTTATATAATGTGCATTATACATTATAACTTTTTGTATAGCTACTCCCCTGTATGTCATCTATTGAATAGCCATTTACTAAGGCCCCACTGTAAGTCAAGTAGAGCATTAGACTCTGTGTATATAAAGATGAACAAGACCTTGCTAACATGAAAACCTATCCAAAACACATTGGTGACATAGAATCTGAGTATGTTTTTTGGAGAAAAAAATATCCCTAGTCAATTATGAAACATAAAAAAGTACTTTATCTACTAATAGTAGTGGCAGTGTTTGTTCAGGCAGCCACAGATGATGTGGAGGAAGTTAAAATGAAATTTTGGTCTAAAAAGTCATTTGACATTTACTTGTAATACTAGATTAATGCTTATGTGATGATCTATGCTATAGTGGAGAAGTTTATAAATTCAAATTAATGGAAATTGCTGTTAATTCCCCGTCTGGATGATAATACATCTGTGAAACGCATAAAGGGCTCTATAACTAAGCTTACTCCTACTCAAGATGCAGGATGATGAAGTTCTTCATTTCACTCTCCAGATATGATAAAACCATGAACATCCCCAGAGGTTCACAAGTGAGGCTAGAATACACCTTCATTCTAAGAAGATAGTTCATTGATTTCCTGAATTGATATGCTGTAATCCTGTGCATGACGGGTTATAAATAATATAGCAAAACCCAACTAAACAAACAAATTTCAAAATGAAAACAAATTCTGAGTTAGACGGAGACTATTTGAGAAGTGAGCTGCTTAGAATTTTACCATCTTGGCCTCTCAAGATCTGTCCAGTGTTCTGCACATGTCCGGGTAACCGTCCTGGCACATATAAAAGGTCTTAGAGAGCATTTGCAGAGATATGTCAGTAATGATTGTCTCTCTGTATGACCTACTATCTCAGTATTTACCATCTGCTTCCTCCTGTCCTCCTGCATTACTTCATCGCTCTTTGTATCATTTCATCAATACCTGACAAATTTGTCCCAACACCCACCTTGTCCTATCTTCTCACAGTGCATTCTTCCACCCATGTTTGCCCAGATCTCAATTAAGGTTATACCCAAAACTTTTTCCATAGGCATCTTTAAATAATAAGATAATCCATTTTTCTCTGATTGTTAAATAATGGTTTTTATTTCAATATGTAAATATGTACAAGCTATAAATGTAGATTCTGGTTGTCTAATCCACACAAATATTTAAAAAATAAGCATATTATTCATTTTGCTTGTTACCAATTCTTGTCTCCTGCCACCTTTCTTCATCTTTTCTTCTATGTGCATTGATGTTTTACCTGTATGTATGTCTGTGTGGAGATGTCATATCCCCCAGAACTGGAGTTACAGACAGTTGTGAGCTGCCATGTAGGTGCTGAGAATTGAACCTAGGTCCTCTGGAAGAGTAGCCAGTGCTCCTAACCGCTGAACCATCTCTCCAGCCCCTCTATTTTTCTTCTCCTTGTCTCATCATTATAAATATAACTGAAAGGACCTTTGGCAGGAGATGCGGGGGGAGATAATATACTTCACATGAATAGTGATCTAGATAAGATGTAGATTTAAATATTTTATAAGGATTTATACTTAGCAGATTCAAATAGAAAAAAAAGTATTTGTAGTTCCCTGTGAACATATTATCTTTGAACATGAAAATAAAATGGAGAGAAACACTAGATATCTCTAGCTTCTTTTAAGCCTTTTAGGAAAGGCCTCCTTTTGCTGATTGAAAGATCTAAAGTACATTAGAAGGCATGCTAGTATTGATAGTCAATGACTGAGGAAGTGTGAGAATCCCTTGTTTATATTCTTTTTTCTTTTAGCCATTGTAATTTAAGAGTACAAACATGACTAGAATGGTCACATATAAGCTTGATTAAACAGACTTGCCTCTGCCAATCCCTAGTCATGTGATATTGAATAAATCTACAACCTATAGAGTCATCATTTTTCATCTGTATGATGGAGATGATAAAATATTGTCATGTTGAAGATTTATGTAAAAGTTATTGGCTAATTCACACTCAGTATTTAGTTCAGAAATTAAACACGGTAAGCATTCAATAGCAGGATTAACTCCTCCTCCTATTATTATTAATCCATCTTATCTCTGCCTTGCCAATCCATACTTCCTAAGTTAACGTGTTTCTCATCAGGACTTGACCTAAGGATGTAGAGAAGGAAATACTTGTTTTCTCACTCCTGGCACCAAAATAATCTGTACCAAATATTAAGAAAATACAAAATATAGGTTCATTTAACCAAGGTTTATTTAATTTAATTTATTGAATTAATGTATTGTGTGTGCGACACGGCCTTTATAAATTAATCTGCAAGGCATCAGGGGAACATTTACAGTTTTATGATTTGCTTTGATGAATTATATACAGACTTGGAGAATTATCATTGAATAAAAGACTAGTATAATGTTAGTAAGCTCCGCAACTTAGATTCATTTTGGTGGCTCCATGTTTCAGCTCTTTCCATTGAGTATGGAGAAGACACATCTTGAATGGGGTTCTTATGACATAAAACTCATAATCAGAAAATTCTTTCATGGCTTTCCTCAAAGGATGAGATGAAAGACTTTACTTTCTTTTATTTACTTTCTCAAAGGCAAAAGTGTAATATATTGGGGTAGCATATCCTAAACTCCACCACATACTTGAGATTTGGGGAGTGTAGTTTCCATCCATGGCACCCATTAGTGCCATAAGCTGAAATGAGTGAGCTATGAGGAAAGACTTAGAATGTAGTGATTACCCATTCATGAACAACCATTCTTAACTCACAATCAACAGCTGATTGCAATTGATCTGTTGACCACGGTATTGTGGTGACCTTTGGAATATATTGTATTATCATTTCTCTTAATAAGGTGTTTTGCATTCTGCAGGCAGGTAATTCATTATTGGCATAATGACTAAAACCATGATTGATGGTGAAGTTGTCTAAGTAAAAGGATTCAATGTGCTTGAAAGTCAAAGAATTTTGAAAAGCACAAGAGATAAATAATGATGAACAAAATGTGACAACTTTGGTACTGGCTGTGCACATAGAATTGAACCATTAAACTAATCACCCTTAGAGAGTGCAGCCTATAGAAATGAATGTATGACCGATAAAAGAACCTTTCTAATTTAAATATCAAGACTCCAATTGGAAGAAAATTAGATTTATGTATTGTGACTTATTCAAAACCATTGCCTTCCTTGCCTTAGTCTCCATTAAAGTATTCTTAGCTCAAAATATATCAAAGTAGATATTTCTGAAATTAGGTTCTTTCAGAGTTAAAGGAAGGGGATTGTACTTTTCCAATGACCACTACAGAAGTCACCTTGCAACAAGATAGGTAAGGTAATCAGTATACAGAGGTTTTGTTTTATGACCAAAACTAACATTTATTCCAACATGAGTGATGACAGAACTACATGGCTTTTGTATCCAGATAATCCCAGATCCTGTGACTAGGGCATTAGTGTTTTGCTGTCAAATATGATATAGTTGCTGTTTCTATAATGACCCTTGCTCTCTAATGACAGTGTACAAAGTCAGAGTCAGAAGAAAGAAAGCCAAGTAGCAAAGAATTTATCACAAGATCATAGCCAAATGATTAGAACTAGACAGGTCTGCTTCTCAAAATGAGTGATAATTCTTAAATATTAATCTGACTAGACTGTCGAAGACCTACACACTCTGTAGTCTATGCTGGCCTAAAAGTTGAGCTAAATTGTTTTTCTCTTTTTTGGGTAGGACTGTGGTAACAGGAAGCTACTTGGAGAGAAAGAAAAGGAAAACAGGGAAAATCTTCCATTCTCTCACTGAAAAAGTCAGTGTACGGCAAAAGTGGCAACAAACCCGAAATAATTTTGTGTTGATTATACGAAATTAGAATCGTGATGGCAATAATCATTTGATCCCTGAGGCATTAATGAAAATTCAGCATTATTTTGTGTGGAATATGTATCATTACCCCTGCACTGAGGAATGATTATTAGTGAGTCTGATTAAATCTGGAAGCAATGACACAAGCTATCTTTAACCCACTAATGACAGGGCCATATTGTAATTTTATGATGAATGAACACAGTTTAGCATTTTTTTTTAGCACTTGGCAGTGAAAATAAAGAAGCCTGCATTCATTTCCTTGATTAGACGGCAAAGGAGTAGAGAGAAGCTCATAAGGAATTTGCCTTTAGTGAAATAGTGTTCCTGCTGATTGATGGACTTGCCACAGTGTCTCAGACTCACAAGACTGGTTATCTTTTGCATGATCAAAGATATTATTCAGCAGGATTCCAGATATCATGAATTTGTAGCTCCAGAGGCACAGAAAGCTGAAACTGGTACTGCCTGGTACTTAGATGTGACCTGTATTTTTTTTTAATGTTTTACATATGTTTCATAGTTTTTATGCTCTTATAACTGTTATTGTGAGTTAGTAACTGTGTTATCAGTAAGAACACCAAACCACAATTGAGTTGAAGTTGTTGTCAAAGTGACACAGGTCATCAGAAAGGCTGACCCTCAGCACTAGGTCCCAAGTCTAAAATATGTTTTGGCCTCAGTAGACAGCTGATTAATTTTATAGTTATTGAGAATTGTTTTTATCATTACCTTGAATCCTCTTATTGACCAGAATAAAAACAACTATGTTAAGAAGAAAGAAAATTCTTTTAAACTGGGGCTACCTCGGATTACAATCTGACAAAAGAGAAGAGAGTCTAGAAGTCTTCAAAACATGCTGAGGGTATAGGACATGATAGAGTTTTATAGCCTTTGGTCCAAGGAGCAGAGTTGGAAACCACACCCTTATTATTTGGGAAGAATGACTGATGCTGAAAACAAGAAATTGAGTGCAGTATCAGTCTCTGGTTAGTTTAAAGGAGAAGATCCTAAACGGAAGGTGAGCAAAATTCATTATGTTAAATAGAGAAGCCTTCAATTCGACTAGGTCCGAAGGTGACACTCATGTGCGAAGTGCTGTGGGTTTGTCTACTCCTCAGCTCAAAGGGGAAACTGTGGAAGTATCTTGGGAAAGATTTTTATAATATCCTGTGAACCAATGCTACTTCATTTTAAAAATTTATTCTTTGTTAATTTTATAAATAAATACAATGTATTCAGATCAAAGCCACACTGCACCCCTCTCCTCCTCCCCCATGACTTGTTCCCAACTTCATGTCTCTTCCTTCCCTTTGTTTTAAATAACCCACTGAGTCCAATTGGTGCTGCCCTCCTGCATATGGGCTACACAATGTTTATTGTCGACCTTGACCCACTATTCCAAAAACTGTTCTGTAGTCCTAGATAATATTAAATATTCTGACTGAGACAGTGGCCCATAATCATTGAACATTTAATGTTAGATAATGGGATTTAGAACAATATAACACCCAAATGTTACCCTGTATCTTAAGACATAAGCAGGCCATAGGGCTGAGGAGATGGCTCAGTTGATAATGTGCTTGGCTTACAAGAATAAGAACCTGACTTCAGATGCCCAGAAGCTGTGTAAAAAGCTGGGTGCAGTGACATATGCCTGTAATCGTAGTGTTGGAGAGATGGAAGGCAGAGACAGATGTGTCCCTGGAAGCCCTCAGGCCAGCTAGTCTGGCCTACATAGCAAAATTCCAGGCCAATTGAGAGACCTTGTCACAAAGCAAACATAGAAGTGCCTGAAGGTTGTCCTTAGACTACATGTGCAGGTGCATATACATGCATATCCATGCCCATTCACAACCATGCCCGCACACACACACAGGGAGGGGTGTCATAGTTAGTAAGAATTTGTCTCATCTCTTGCCCCTAAATCTGACCTTATCCTGAACATAGGTGATAAGCCCCTACTGCTGTAGGAAGGGTAAGTTCCTATTTCTATCGACACTGGCACAGGAACTGAGCAAACAGGCCTACAGTCTCAGTCATTTTTATCCGTCATTTTTTCCATAGGAATTTATTCTACATAAATCTACATAAAAATGCATGTATTTCCCAGGCTTGCATTTCTGAAGGCTCCCTTGTCACGTAAAGTTACATTTTAAATCCCATGCTTTTCTCTTGATCTTCTGTCTCTTTGCTGTAGTGGAGTCTGAACCTACATTGTCATACAGGCTAGGCAGGCATCCTAAGACTGACTGGGTAATATATCCAGCTCAGCCCTTTTCCTTCCTTCTTCTCTCCCTCCCCTCCCACCCTCTCTTTATCTTTTTTTTATTTTTCTTTCTTTTTTCAAGAAGATCCCACCTAAGCTACCCAGATTGGCCTTGAACTCACATTTCTTCAGTCTGAGCCTCTGATAAGTGGGAATGCAGGTCTGTAGTAGTATGCCTGCTGTGGTGGCTCAGTCAAGAAGACAGGGAGGCGCTTTCACAGATTCAGGTTCTGCCAGACTTCAGCAGAGGGAATCACCATCATGTCCAGTGACATACTCAATCAACAGTGGAACCCAAGTATCTGAGCTAAGGTGTTTTCATTGATCCAGAAATCATCAGATATTCTTCTGATAGCATATGCAGGTAATTTAGCAATTAAACAACCCCCACAGAAATCCAACACCTGTAAACAATACAAAATGCCAGGGCCTATGCGTCTCTTTTTCCAACAGTGCCCAAAAACAATTATTTTAAACACAACTAAAAATAAACTTCCACAACACAGGCCTGCATCTTCAAACCAGGCTCATTGATATTTTGTTACAGATGTCTCATCCTTGAGCTTTGCAGCACATGAGAAACCTTTACTCCTACGTAAGGAAAACTATTTCCTAAAATCTCTAGTCAATTTAGGGGAAATTCTGATCCCAGTACAATACCTGACACTCCTTAGTAGCTTCATAAATCATCCCTTTCTTCTTATTCCCATGCCAACTCTGTCCAAAGAAGGATTTTTTTTCTGGTTATCATTTGACCTGACCTAAATAAAAGGAGTATTTAAAGGTGACTATTCAACAACAAAACATTAGAAATTAGGGGAAGAAGAGCTAAGACTTTGAAATTAAATTGTTTTGGAGAAGGAAGGGACAGAAAAAGGAGAAACCATGATACTGGAACCTTCAAAAATATAAACTTAGGGTCAAATATTTGTATAAAAGCATCTTTTGGAAACATAATAACTATAATGATCATATACCAATACATGTGTGTGTGTGAATATATAAGCATGCATGATTATATGCACATAAATGTGTATATATATATATTCCCACATATGTATGCATAACTGAAAGTAAGCATTTTGTTTCCGTCAAGGCCGTGGTACTACTTCATGAAACATGGCTTTGCAAATGAATATCATCTAATGTTCTGACTATTATTGTTCCAAAGCATTCTGTTGAATAGCTTAAATTTATGGCAATCAAAACCAAAGGTTCAATGTTACAGGTCCCTCCTGTAGGTCCTGAGTGGCATGGAACAGTTTACATTATTTGGAGATGATAAATCAATGAAGAAATCATTGTAGTCCATGAAACACATGGTATAAAGAGTGTGGATAAAAGGCTATGAAATACCTAGGACAGAAGAAAGAACTATCCTGCCATGTTGGTCAGGGCATTGAACATTAAGATAAACAAACCAAGGGACCTTCAAATTATCCTTGGCACATGCTCTGTACTATCTGGCAAATAGCCGGCCGAACGGCTACTTTTACTTCTAATAATTTCTCTGTCATATGTTTTTCTTTTTCATTCTTAGGTTACTGAAATTGGAATCAGAGCATGTCCCTGACAGCCCCTTAACATGCCAGATTCAATCATCTGCTGTCAATAGTCCAACTAATGGCCTCGGTTACTATTGAAAAGCAGAAAAATGTGATTTAGTCAGTGTGGCCACATTAGGGATAGGGACAAAGAGTCCTTGTTGACTCGCCACATCTGTCTTCAGGGATGTAACATGATGTTTAGGTTGAAAACAGAGGGTTACGGGTGTGTATTGCTAAGCAGCCCACACAAGGTGTGCTCCTGTTGATTGCAGTTTTGGCTCCCATCTCTCCTGCAAGGTCGTCTGCCAAGTGGTAAGTTACTTTCCTGATGTAGAAAGTACTTCTTTCTGGCTGTTTCCACTTTTCTTCTTTCCAACATGCATATCCTAGGGAGTCTAATTTCATGGGTTCCGTTGTTTCAATGATCTGACAGCCAAAAGGACAGGCACAAATGTCTCTTTAGATTAGCCTTATTCTTTTCAGGCTGACTATAATCATAGAAGGAGGGAAAGATCCTATTCTGTTGACATATGAGGCTGGTTTATTTGGTAACCCCATTTCCAAGCAGATATCATCCAGATTTTTGGAAACCTTACCTTTGACCACATCTTCTCTTTGCTGAAAGCCCTTCAAAGGTTCTGCACTGCCTGTGGGACAGTATCTGTACCCGGCTGCTTCCCTCATGAGCCTGTGCATTGATGGTTTCTGAAATTGTGAAATAGTTTGTGGTTTCAAAAATATTACAATCCATTTCATGCTTCCTTGCCTTTTCCTTTTCTTAAATGGTTTTTCATATCCTTTGCCAATAGCAAAACTCCTACCCAGGGCTCATTGTCTCTTTTCTGCTATGAAGTTACAACTCTAATCACTAATCTCCACTGGATCAGCCACACCTGCTCATACTTGCTCTCATTCGTCTGATTAAAGAAAAAAGAAAACAAAGCAGGTAACCAGTGATTTGTGTTGAAGACTCATTTTCAAGGAAGATTTCATTCAGGACTAGCTCCAGAAGCCCGTACCTCTGCAACAGTATTTATGTAGGAAGAGAAATTGGTGCTGACTCTGAGTACAACATAGATTATTGGGAAATTATAGCCTAATAGGAGGATAGGGGTTATGGTATGGAAAAATATCAATAGGTATGAACAAAGGAAAATGACAATTTGGCTAAATGATATAACATGGTTGTTGCTGAAGGCAGGCCAAAGTGATCACATATCACCTGGGGTAAAGTGAGAATGAAGGGGGTATCCGATATCAAAGATGAGTAGCTCTGGCTAAAGTGGTTGCAGTGTTCTTACTACAGCCACATTGTATGAGGAATTGCACAGGTGGGCCTTGGAGAAGTTTCAGAAGTCTGACAAAAGGTCTGGCCAAGTGAAGAACTCTTTTGTCATCCTATATTTCTTACTAAGCACAATGCTTGGCTCCTGGTAGTTGCTAGGTAAATACCGATTAAGCATGAGTCCAGCATTGATAGAAAAGTGTATAGCCATTGGATAAGAATAGAAATGACATTGCCATGTATAAAGAAAAGGGGACTATATCCCTCAATGTATGAACCGAAATAAACCATTTTCTTGCTGGGTGGTAGTGGCACAGAGGGTGGATCTCTGTGAGTTCAAGGTCAGCCTGGTCTACAGAGTGAGTTCCAGCACAACCAGAGTTACAACAGAGAAACCCTGTCTTGAAAAACCAAAAAATAAAAATAAAAATAAAAATGGTGGAGGGATAAAGCACTCGGTAGACTAGTGTGTTAGTTTAGTATGACTGGGCAGTTCTTTAGTACTGATTTTGAGGTTTAGAACAGTATCAATTGTTAGCTGGTATAGGCCTTAGGTTCAAGTGTACTCATCTGTTACTTTTCTTCCTTTGCTCATGGTCTGACCTCACATTTGAAGCTGAAATCAAGCTGTTGGTCAGTCCCCAGCCATCATTTGTAGACTTGTGGAATTACAAGTTTGTTACTATACTTTGTTGGCAGTTCTCTGGTTCACTTTCCATCATCACAGAATTCGATGATGCTCATATCTCCAACATTAGCTATGGAGTCTGTACTTCTTCGTGGAAGGTCTGTACCTTCTTTAGAGACCTTGACTGGCTGGGTCAGGACTAGCTAGTTCTGCACTGTTACTGTGTTCAACACCAAGTGAACGGACCCGGGACTCCAATTGAATTAGTTGACTTCTTTCTCTTTTTTTTTGTCATATAATTTAACATAATTTTGGGACTAGTAGACTTTGTCAAAAATCGTGAACGTGGAAACGCGGGGTAAGTATTTGAAGCCAGATGAAAGGTGGGAGAAGGATAAAACTTAGGACTCAAGTTATTGGTTGAGAACATGAAGGACCATTCGAAGCCAATTAGCTAAGTGACCTAAAATGAAGTTGATGTTGAACCTCCTGAATGACTGAGGGCTGGCAACCTTTGCAAGCATATGCAGCTAACTCCAGCTCTTACTTCTCTCTTTTACCTTGCTTATTCCAGGAAGAATGTAGAACAACATGTGTAGAATTCTGTGTGCTTACCACCGGTTTGCAATTGGTGTGCCATAATGCCATTAGGGAGAGACAC
This sequence comes from Cricetomys ansorgei, assembly GCA_026225945.1. NCBI lineage: Eukaryota > Metazoa > Chordata > Mammalia > Rodentia > Nesomyidae > Cricetomys > Cricetomys ansorgei. Next base: position 11,966,165 of record JAMJFZ010002869.1, read on the forward strand.
TTAGTTTTAAATCGATGATAAATGAGACATAATGGTTGTCTAACAATTTCTGAATCCACAAGGTTGGCACAGCAGTTTAGAAGGGCAGTGACTCGCCCTGCAGCCTAAATGCAAGTTGAGGCCATTATTTCGTAACTTGAGCAGTTTCAATTCCAGGATATTTCTTCCTTGAACACAATTCAGCAAAGAACTGAATGCAGAGTACAGGAATTCATCTCAGGCAGGAACAAGACATAGTCTTTGTTTTTTCTCTCTGTGTCCTCTAAGTGAACTTAGATTCTATTTTTTTCTGTCACTAAGTTAATATTTATTTAAATCTTTCATTTATCTTCCCTATTCTACCCTGGGGGGGAAAAATAACTTATTCAGCTAAGAGGTCATCTTCTCTCTTCTCAGATTTTCAAAGCTATCTTCCAAAATTCTTTATCACAAGAATATTTGTCTTACCTTTTAATTATGTTTAATAAATTGACTGCTTGGATAATTAGCTCAGTATGTAGGTACATGTGTGCCACAGCACATGTTCCTGAAGGAGATGCATGTTTCCCTCTCTTAGCAGCCATTGATTGTCTGTAGCTCTTTATCTAGGGTTAGGGATTTGTGAGATTTCCCTCCATCTGTGTTGGGATGCCAACTGGTACTATCATTATGTAGGTCTTGTTTAGGTTACCATATTGTTGAGACTTCATAGATGTAACTCCCTGCAATATATAGAAGTCACAGTCTCACAGCATAAGGTCCTGATCCTCTGACTCTTGGCACTCTACCCAGCCTGTTGCTGATGATGTTGCTGAACCCATCCCAAGACCCTTCAGGGCGGGGGTGAGCTGGCACAGAGTCAATGACACTGACTCCCAGAGTTGGGTACATGGCACAAGCAGATTCATTTATTCCAGGAAGAGAGACCCCTTTTAAACCCTTGCCCAACATCCTATTGGTTTCTGGACTACAGGCTATTGTGGCTCTCTCGAATTGATGTCTCGCCACATCATCTGTCTCTGGGTCCATTGGCAGGTTTTTAGGTTGGTTGGAGCAGAAAATCCTAGCTGTCAATGTGTGGCAGGCTTATCTCTGGGCATGCCTGGGCATGTCCCAGACCGACTCTATGTCGGAGCCCAGCTGCGCATGAGCTCCGTGCATGCGCACTTTCTGGCAAGCCTCGCACGTGCGCTGTTTAGCTGCAGGCCTCGTTCCTGCTGCACCAGCCCCTTTCCCTAGTGCTCCCTGAGCAGTGACATGGGGGTTGTGTTGTAGATGTATCAGTTTTTCTTTCTCTGTATTCATCATTGTTTATGGTGTTCATATCAACATTAGAAGATATTCTACGGTATCTGGTGAAACTTGGTTGTTTATTGTCAGGTATGGTAAAATTCTCTTAGGTCAATTTGATGTTGTATAGTTATGGAAGCTTTGCCAATGTAATTGAGGCCCTAGCAACTGTATCTAAGAACTAGCCTCCAACATATCACAGTCACAGATCTTTTGTCTTACGCCACTAGATTTCTCCAGGAATTCAACTTCTCGGGTGTAAGCCAGGTTCTCTTGAGCTTACTGTATGTTGGTGGGTAGGGAACTATCTTCAGATCTGAGGAGGCAGGGGATCAAGTGGACAGATGGGTTTCAGAAGTAGGTGTGTATGCTTATGGTTTTCTTGTGAGTGGCAGAACCTGTCAGCATCCTGAAGTCAGGTTCCAAATTCCTCCTCAGTGAAATTCTGTGTATACACATCTGAGTCTGAGTCTTGTCCTAATGGAGGTACTGTCTATGGGTCTACTTGTTCCTATGTAGGTTTCCAATGACTCTTCTGTTTTCAATCCCATCTCTTTCAGAAGTGTGTTCAGAAACACAAGATGCTACCTCTTTCCAATGTTTACAGCAAAATATATGTTTGTTGCTGACCCATCTGCGGACCCATTTAACTTGCAACTTTTTCTGCCCTGTATCAATTACTATTCATCAGTTTCTATTCCTCCTTCAATATCTTCTTAGCATTTCCCCCTGCTTTTGTCTGTCTTCTGATAATTTTTGTCACTGTGAGTCTATATAACTTTTATTCCTCTACTGCCCTTGAGTGGAATTTTGAAAACAAATACAGATAAAAGCCTGAGTGTAGTTCACAGTGTCATGAGAAATTGCTGTAAGATTTTCTAAGTTTTAGGTGTATGATATAAAATATGGTCACTATCTTAATACCATTTGCTTACTGAAAATCAAAAAGTCAAGCATGAGTTTGATGATTTTATTTTTTTGTTCCACATGCCTCTATTGCTGGGCTGTTATGGGAATGATAACACGTGTCATTTCAGGTCCCAATAGGATAAATATAACATTCTCGGTAGTATCCTTTCTTTAATCCTCCACAGGAAGTTTATTGTTGTAAATCAAAACAATAGCAAAAGCATTGTTGATATGGAGAGATGTCCTGTGTAGATATTTACCTGTCTACTTTGCTTTTCAAAGTGCAGAATCTCAGCTGTGCGCATGTGCATCATATGGGAGATTGTTGTAAATGCAAATTCTCTGTTCTCCTTCAATGTCCTACTGAAACAGAATCTATACTTTCATGTGACTCCATGCTAGTTCCTTTTGTTATTCAAAAGAGTGTTTAAATAATCTTTCCATCACCTCTCCCCTATATTGAATAGCTATTAGCAATAGATAGCTATCAAAGGAACAAGAATTATTCTTTACTAATGATTTTGCAGCTGTTAGGGTTCTCATGCTCTAAAAGATAGTCTTACACCCATGCACATATGAGCAGCATGAACTAGATTTAGTGGGTTAGTTTAAAAAATAAAAGAAAATACAGGAAGTTTGGAAAGGGGGAAGAATAGAAGAATATGGGGAAGCTAGAGGGAGAAATTGGAGGTAGATATTATTATATGTCGTTGTATACATGTATGAAATTCTCAAAAATGAAAACATTAAAAGGACTTTTTGGTTAGAAAGAACATGACTGTTCTATCTCACTGAAAGTCAGTGAATAACAGTTTCACCATCTAAGGTTGGTGTTAGAATTGTCAGGTGAAATGATGGCTCTCAGGCTGAACAGATCATAAGAAACTTGAAGGAAGATTTTGTATATATGTTGTATATATGTGTATGGCATGTCCCTTGTGTGTGTGTGTGTGTGTGTGTGTGTGTGTGTGTGTGTGTGTGTGCACCTGTACATTATTCTGTTGAGACAAGGACTCACTGAACTGGAGATAGACTGCTGGCTAGTGATCCCCAGGAGCCTGTCAATCTTCCTCTCTGGCATGCTGGGGTTCCAGGCATTTACAAGTCCTTGGTAAGCTTTGTTTACCTGAATGCTGAGGATTCTAAGTCAAGTCCTCATGAGTGTGCATGAAGATTTTCTCATGCCTTCGGAGACCAAATATATTCTACTTGCTACCCACTTTCCTTTTGCTTTCACCATCTGCAGAACTACCATATCCAACTCCATTTTTCTCATCCCTGTCCAAAGTCCTGTATACTCTTGAAAGCTGTCTGGATTTGTTTTATTCAAAATTCCTACAGGATGGAGCTGGGGAGTCTCTGACCCTTTTACCTGCCTTTGGGACCCTTTTGCTATTGATGGGTTGTTTAGCCCACCCTTGATGTAGGGACTAGTGCCCGGCCTTGTTCCATCTTATTAGGCCATGTTCTGTTTGAGTGGTTATTCAGAGAGGACTATTTATTTGGAGGGGAGAAGTAGGGAGTGTTGTGGGTGGGGGTGGGGGTTGGATCTGAGGGAGAGGTGAGATGGGGGGAACTGGGAGGACTGGAGGGAGGGGAAAAAGGAGGTGAGGATGTATTGTATAAGTTAGAGAAGAAAAATTAAATAAATAAATAAACACATAAATAAATAAATAAATAAACACATAAATAAATAAATAAATAAATGCCAGGCAATGCAAAAAAAAAAAAAAGAAAAGAAAGAAAGAAAGAAAAAGGGAAAGAAAAGGAAAGGAAAGGAGAGGAAAGGAAAGGAGAGGAGAGGAGAGGAGAGGAGAGGAGAGGAGAGGAGAGGAGAGGAAAGGAAAGGAAAGGAAAGGAAAGGAAAGGAAAGGAAAGGAAAGGAAAGGAAAGGAAAGGAAAGGAAAGAAGAGAAAACTGTCTGCACCTTTCAGGATGTTAGCAATATCTGTATTAAATCCATAACTAAATCTTTGACTTTCTATTTGTTAGTATTTGTTATACTCTCATATTAATTTTGGCCTGGGTCATCTTTGGACTTGACTAGGGATGAGATCAGAGAGGGTATTGATGAGCTATGCAGTACAAAAAAGAATGTAAAAAGAGTCACCTTTTAGAGAAATTAAATGCTTGATACCCTGGACCATCATGATGGAAAGGCCAAGCGAGAGACTCCATGAATGAAATCATGGAACTGACTTCAGGGTGAAAAACCTTGAGCATTAGTGTAGGATGAATTCTCAAGCTAGATAAACTTCAGAGGGAAAACTCTGGAGATAGAGTGCCATGAACCTTAAAAGTATGTTGAGAAAGTAGGATCTGACTGTGGAGACTGTTAACCCAGCTGTCTTGCCACGTTGCTGAACAGATCAAATCTGAAGCAAGTTGAGATGTCTATTACTGACATACTGTGAAAGGTTCTAGAGCTTGCAAAACAACTCAGTCTGTGCTACATGAAAAGACATGTTGTGACCAGCTGGGAAGGAACAGAGTAAAGTTCTTAATTAGCCTAGGAAGCCAAGTACCCACATTTTTATGGACTGCTAAAGAAGCAGTTTGCTCTACCGACAAAAATAACAGTAGGATTATTTCCTGGATATGGTATAAAATGGCCTTTGGCTTCATCAACTTTAAAAATACTCTTTTGTCCTTAAAGCATAGACTACTATTAATAAAAATACACTTTAGAAGTCAACATTTCATACATATCTTAGATGAGAAATTGTAAAATTCTGTGATACTGTGGGTTAGAGAGCCATACTAAAGATTTTGTTTTAAAAATACCAACTCTCTAAATACCTTTCCTCAGCTCCTTTTTAAATATCCATCCAATAAAAAGGCCAACTAGATGATTTCTTCTGAATTCTGAGATCTGTTTTTTTCCATGAAAATGCTTTTTAATCCATTTATTTTTGTGATGAGAATATCCTTAAGGAATTAACTTCAACTTAAAGTCATTGTAACTTTTTTTTTTAATAAATTTAGTGTGCACGTGTGCGCACTGTAAAGGTCAGAGGTCGACCTGCCAGAATCAGTTCTCTCCTTCCACCATTTGGGTCTCAGGGATACAACTCAGGCTATCAGGCTTTGGAGGAAGTGCCTTTACCCACTAGACTACCTCACTGGCCTTGCCTCAGTTTACCAAAATGAATCTGTAACATTCATCCCAGATGCTAAATCAATTTTTGTAGAGGAAAGGAACAAAACAGTAAATGTACATATGCATAAAACTTCATAGGCACTAAATTGATGTGATTTAACAGATTAAAAAAAAACAATAATGTACAAGTCAGCCCTTGTCATTATTGTAAGATGGGGGAACTGAGGTGATGGTCTTCCCTTGGGCATCACATCTGGTTAATGGCAGAAGCAGGTCCCATTTCTAGGCCAATCAGTTCAATATTCTTTGTGTCCTAATTTTATTTTCATTCCCTTTAAGAGAATAATGAATTGCTTCCATGGAGCTGATTCTGACCCGAGTCACATTAAATCAGCCATGCCTGACTTTGTTACAAACTCAAATGCAGAAGGACAAAAATAAAGCATCTCTCATCCCCTCCCCCCAAAGCCAAAGTAATTGGCATATTTGGTTTTATTCAACAATGATGATTGCAAAGACAGAGCAAGGGAAATTCTGTGCCTTCGAATTAGTTTGAAAGTCTGAATGTCAGGCTCAATATAAAGGAGGTAAGCCAGCCTCAAGGAACTATCGCTGCATAAATGGGAGAAAAAGAGATTTTCTTCTGCAGTGAATCAATAGAAGTTCATGGATCTGCAGATTTATTTGTCTCTTGCGGTGGTAACTGAAACCCCCTAATTACATTCACAGTGTACTTAGCTATTGCATAGTAATTACTTGTGACAGAGCCAACTTGATATAGCTGGAACAAAGTAGATGAATATTTAGACCGAGCAATATCACTAATGACTCTGAGACCAGGTAACTTTTCTTCACGGGTGAAATTTATTACAAAGTGCCTGTGAATTGTTTGTCTTCTTAATTAAAGGTTTGGTTGCATTTCCAAGGGGTTGTTAATACTGATAATGATGGTGGAGTCACATATCAAATGTGTGATCCTGTGTGAGTTATTCGTTATGCAGAGCCTATTGTTTCTCATTTGTACAGATAGGTTTATAATGGCAACTACCACATAGGGTTGTTGCGGTGATTAAACGAGAGCATGCAGGTAAGATTTTGCATGTGTGTTCACATAAAAAAGCACTCAATAAGTATTAGCTATTATTACTGCTGTCAGCCACACTAGGGGAGTTATTTTTTAAGAGACTATACTTCCATTGCTGCTGCCCCAAAACCTCAGTAAATCATCACTTTCCCCTACTGGTTTACTATATAATTTGTGGATATTTCCACCCCAAGCACCTTCCCCCAAAGAACAATTACTTATAGTCAAAAGGAAAGATCCCTCTTCATTTGTTTTTTAGAACACTTAGTTCAAATGCAAAGTTCAGCAAATGCAAGGTGTGCTATTTATTCTGTACTTTCCAGGGAAGCAAGGTTCATTAATTGGATCAATTTCATATTGAGCAAACTTCAATCTTAAGTTTTTCTCATTTAACATCATATAAAATTAAGGCACTCCTCCCCATCCTACCGAGTGCTGTGAACACCCAATGGTGCTGGATAGGGAAAGTACTCATTTTTAAAGCTCCGTGCTGTTGAGAGTACTGGTTATTGATATTCTCTGAAAATCTACATCTGATACCTCCTCCATGGCTCCATGTGAAAACATCTCTGAGAATTTCCTGATGTGTTCACAATGCAGCTGGATATCAGCTTCCTTTTCTCTTCCTCTGTTTTAGCTGGCCCACTTTGATCTTGAACAACATACTGCAATGTGGAATAGGAAGCAATATTTCATTGCTGCAACTATATACTCAGAAGGAAAGGTCTGTACCTAATTGGTCTCACTGTCCCCCACATAGGCCTGAGCATGCATCTTACTTGCAGTAAGTACTCCACCAATATTTGATTAATGAGTAAAGAAAACTTGTACAAACCCATATGTAGTAGCAAATGCTGTGAATTATGTATAAGTAGTAAAAGCAAGTAAAGACACAACAGTTTCAATGTTCACTCAACAATCAAATATTTTACAATTAGGAACTAATTAGAAACCCACTTACATTGTATCCATCCCATTACTCAATGAATAAACATATATCGAACACCTTCCAGGAGCCAAATATTATGCTTAGTGCTAGGATTTCAGTTTAAGAAAATAAATATTTCCACTCTATGAAGCTTGCAATCTTGAATAAATAAAGTAATTTCAGAAAATGCATTTGAAGATTAGACACTAGATCATGCTTTGTGAAAAGAGGTCAACAAAGAGTTCTTGACTCTCATTTCTGTCTCTTATTAATTGTAGCACTGGGGTCACTGTTCATTAAATTGAATTTGGCTATTGATAGTAGGTCAAGAAAATTGTTTTCTAGTTTGAAAATTATTATAACTACTGAGTGAAATTTGCTTTGAATTATTTTTCATAAACACAAGTAATTAGGCATGTCCTACTCAGTTATAAATACACATACCAAAGTACATTGGTCTGCTTTCATTGGTAATGAGTTTTGAAAACCATAGCTTTGCCACTTAAACTTACTTTTCTTCGCTTATTGAAAAGTCCAAAGGGCACAAGCAACCTTCAGAGAATATTTCCACATAACAAGAAAAAATTAACTAATGAAATTTCTGGGTTTCCTTAATTTAATTTACATCTTAATTTAAAAACATAAGTAACTCTGTACTAACATGGATCTAGCCAATATGATAGAGAACACATTTCTTAGTTGTTGTCCTATGACTGGCTTATTTTAAAGAAAAGAAAACCTGTCTTCAGTCATGCAAACTAAGTTTTTGATGTTACCTCCACAGCAACAGAAGCCATGAGAAAGTCATGTTATATATTTTTAAATTTACAAACCTGAATATTTATGATGCTTTGGAATGTGTCCACCTGGTGGATTCATTTGAATGAAATGACTTAGAACAGTCACTATTTCATGTACTTATTTTGCGATTAGAACACTGAACAAGATCTCTCAGCGAGATCCAAGCAAATAAAACAGGTAACACTAGTTACCACATTGCACAATGGGTTTCTCAAATACCTTCATCGTGTCTAATTACAGAGTTTCCGTCGAGCAACACATTGGTAATCTTACCTCATTACTCTCCCTCAGCCCCTGAAAACTGACTTTCTATTCCCACTTCCTAGGAGTTCATCCTGTTTTCAGACTTCACATAAAAGTGATGTTATACAGTGCTTATCTTGCTTAGCCTAGAGTTATTTTACTTAATAAAATGTGCACTGGCTTCATCCATTTTTGTTACCAATATCAAGATTTCCTTCCTTTATATATATATATATATATTTTTTTTTTTTAATATTTCACCATTTTTTAGGAAATATTCCACATACAATATTTTTTTATCCACTTCAATGCCCCTAGACACCCAGGGTGATTCTTCATCTAGACCATTGGGAATCACAATGTGTGTGGGAGTCCACAATGTATGTGAGTGTTCAGGTGCCTATTCAACCTCTTGTTACATTTCTACCCCATGTGTATCCAGTAGTGAGGTCACTGGATCATGTGATAGATCTATTTTTCATCTATTTTTGAAGCATTGCTACATAGTTTTTCATAATGGCTACACAAATTGATAAATGTACCAATATTGTGCAAGTTTCCTTTTTGCCACAGTCTTTCCAACTCTTATGTGCTGTCTTTTCTGTTAGTACATTAGAAGAGGTATGAGTGATATTTTTACCATAGTTTTAATTTGAATCTGGATGATTAATATTGATATCAGCCATTTTTGTAATAACATCTTTATTTTTTTGAAATGTCTTTTTTATGTCTTTCCCCCACGTTAAATTGGGTTTTTGGTGTTGCTATTGACTTTTTTAAATTCTTTATCTGGTTTGGATATTAATTCCATATCTTGGGATACTATATTTTAAAGATGAAGAGCAGATTCTCTTATGGCAGGAGAACTCCATGTCTTAAATCCTCATCCTCATAACCTCTCTTCCTCTCTAGACTCATGACCTTTACACTTCTGATTTGGGGGGGTTAATGAGAAAAGTACACTATGCTTACAGTGCCTTTGGAACACTCTTTTCCCACATCAGGTTAAGAGGAATGCATGGATGAAAACCTCTCAGAGTGGCATCCATCTTATATACATTAGGAACACGGCATTTTCAAATGGGTTAATACGATGAGTTAATCTGTCAGTGATGGTGTTGGCAGGGCAAGTCTATGGCCAGGCAATCCAATAGGAATAGTGAAGCATTTTGGTAACTCTTACCATTCCTAGGCCAAAAGGTGAAGGGAGGGTATCTTTGTCTTTTTGTTCTTATAGCAAAATACCCAAGGCAAGCTACTTTATAAAGAAAAGAAGTTTGTTTCCATTTATGTTTCTGAAATGACACAGTGTAGGACATCCATCCGCTCACGATATTTTGCTGCAGAGCCCAGAGGGAGCATAGCATATCATTTGGTAAGAGGGAGAGAGTATACTATGTGTATGTTTCCTCTGATCTTTCTTTTCGTATAAACCTGCCAAGATTCAGGCACAAGAGGTTCACCTTAACGATGTTAACTTGTCTTAATCAATTATTGAAGGCCCTAAATACAAAATCCATGATCTGAGCACCTGACAGTGAGTATGGAATTTTAATCCAGGAAAGATTGGTGGATATCTAAACCATATTTAAACTATACCAGGAACCACTTCTGGAATCCAGAGAATGTGGCTATAACTTGTAGAGGGTTGCTCAACAGGGCCTACATCAATCCTACAGGAGAACACAGGAAGAGCTTTATCTGATCTCATACTTCCCCCCTTCAGTTTAAACATATGCCTTCCATTAGGTGAAGCAAGATGAATTTCCCAAAGAGCAGGGTTGGATGGAGAATGCATGAAAAGAACCAAATTATCTAAAACATGCAGGTATTTAGAGGCTTTCCTTCCTCCAACATGTAATGCATGGACATTCATGCAGAACCTGTCAGTACTTTTGAGAAAGTTCACAGGTATTGTTCATTTAATATCCATAAAACCCTTTGAAGATGAGCCTCATTCTTCCCAGGTAGTAGAACAAAAAGTGATAAAAAGCTGTGTTCACAGAAACTTTCCTTATGCTGGATCACCGGTCCTTCTTTTGAAGTTTTCTGTGTAAGAGTGAATCTTCCTGGAAAAGAGAGAGAAGCTGATGTCAATAATGAATGGGTGAGAGAGTGAACAACTAAATTGGAAAGGAAGGACCCAAAATCAGAGGCTGGAAGTGAGTTGAGGGTTTCTTAGTAACTATTGGAGGTAAGACATCACTGGTTAATGACATATTAAAGATAGAGCAAGACAAGAGAAGGCCATGGTAGTTTATCTGGAGTGTACATTGGATTGCTTTTAATATTCCTCACAGATCTTGGGTGAAGTATGTAATTGCTTTGTATACTCATTTGGGTATTGGTGTAGGCCTTGGTGGAACACAACTCACAGACTGGGTCACATGGCTTCTTCATGGGGATACAGTTCACATTTATTTGGCTGAGAGGCAAAGTTAAGTACATTGCCAAAGATCACACACTTCAAAAACTCAAGGTTATTGCTCTTGCCAAAGTTTATTGGCTTGAAGCACATTCAGCTCAGCTCAGCTTTGGGTTGAAGTCACATTTACTGAATTTGTTGACTGATAGTTTTCAGGGACAGGGTGTGTTTAAGACATTGTGAGCATGTAGTGTACCTTTTTATGCTCGGTCAGAATAGTCCTTTATATTCCCTATGTAGAGAGGATGGATTAGTAACGGTCAAGTGTCATCCAGATGAATAGTTCCATGATTAAATCTGCTTCTTTTATGTTTTTTTTTTTTGTATAATGTCAATGTATCCTTTAAAATAAGACCTGGGTTTTTTTTTTTTCTTTAGTCCATTTAATCATGACATGGGTATTTTAAGAATATTGTACTCCTAATAGCTTCTAATTGCTCTTACCGCCCTGCTTGAAACCTAGGACAATCTTTGTGCTACATGTCACCTGCAGTCCACTCTTACTTCCACTCATTCACTGCCTTTCATAATCAGAAAACACTTATTAATCAGATAGTTTTGCTTATTTTTAAAAATAAAGCAAATTGAGTTTTGTTCCTGAGATGTGGGGGACAGGTTAAACAGCAGCGTAGGTGGGCAGGAATGACAAACAGGACAATGTCTGCGGATTTCAGACCCCTGGACTTTTCTTTCACTCCTGTCCTGTCAGTTCCTTTTGACTCTTCCAGCTTCCTCCTGGATCTAACTCAGTTTTGCAGCTACTGTCTTTTCTCATTCTGATGTGATTGCTTGAAGCTGCTTTTTAATTTTTTTGTTACTTTTTATTTTTTTTTTCAGGGGGTGTGTTAATGTTTTCCTGTTGGTTACATGGTGATAACAGAATTTAATTTGTCTGATACCTGGAATCATTCCAAGCCAAAATAGATGACATTTGTTCTTTTTCATCGAGATCACTTAACATGCCCACTCCAGACAGCTGACAGGTAGAACATTAAAACCAAAAGTCACTCTCTGAAATTTTGGCTTGAAGACTTACTAATGGGTCTGATCTCAAGTGAGTCATTGAAACTGTCTGGATCTCAGTTTTCCCATCTCTAAAAGAGAGCAGTAGATATGCCTATTTCTTATATTTGCTTGGAACATTAAATAAATTGACAAATCTATACTATTTGAGAGAGCGTCTGGCTCAGCCAGCTTTCTGTCCTTTCTGATCCTTTACTAGAAGTTACATGAACTTGGCTAGATCTGACATTTTAAAAGAGACTTATTATTTATCTATTTAATTTATGTGTATTTATGATTGCTTCTTTGACTTTATGTGTACCATGCCTATGGTGGTAAAAAGAGGACATTAGATCCATGGAAACTGGAGTTACTGGTAGTTGTGAGTCACTGTGTGGGTTCTGCGAACTGAGTCCAGCTCCTCTACAAGAGTAGAATGTGCTCTTAATGCTAATCTATCTCTACAACCTCTAGGTTATTTTATTTTTCTGGATATATATATATATATATATATATATATATATATATATATATATATATGATAGATTTCTTGGATGTCTTAGAAGTGGCACAATGTAATATTTGTTGTGTTTTAGAATATTTAAATTCCACCTATGTAAAGGAGCATATCTAGGCTTTGACTCATATAAAGCATTCATTAATGTGGCTATTGAAACATTTCTGTTACATGTGTTCATTCATGGAGAGTACATCCCAGCCACAACTTACCAGGGGGCATCAGATGACAACTATAGGGAGTCAGTTTTCTCCTACCACATGGGTCCTGGGGATTAAACCTAGTTGTCAGGCTTGGTAGTAAGGCCCTTCACCTGCTTGGGTATCTTGCTAAACTGTGGTTGTTATTTTTAGAAGAAATGATCACAAAGAAAACAGAAGCAACAGAAGTAGAGGAGGAAGTTTCATGTTATATACAGGGAGTGCTGATTTGAAAATCTTAGATTGAAATCTGCAAATGAGACTAAATTAAAAGAGTTTTACAGTGATTTTACCCCAAAACCAAATTTTACTTAATTCATAATGATTGCTTTATTCTCCCATTAAAATAATTATTTAACAATCAATCAATGACACTTATTTTGACTACCCTCCATATGGTGTCACAAAACAGTTCTGTGTTTTCAAATTTCCCTGATATCACTGATAGCTCAGAAGAGTATTGGGTCATCAAGAAGTAATGCAGACAATTATCCTAACCTTTTATGATTCTAGTTAGAAAACAAAGACTCACCAAAGCTTAGAGGGTATGTTTGGTCTATTATTAAAGGTCTGGCTTTCTGAAAATTGAATATAGATTTCTAACTTCTATTAGCAAGAATAATCATCTATCATATGATCAGATTCTCAAATCCTAAAGAAATAACCCAAGAAAACTTTCATCTTGTTTTTAGTAGCTTTTTATTACTTGTTTTGCTTATGCAATATTTAAACAGAAGCAGAGGAAGAGACATGACGTTGTGCTTTATAATCAGGACCCACAGTGACAAAAGCTCACAATGTGGCCATTGGTGTCAAGATCTAGCTGACAAACACTATTGGAAATGGTAAACATCATTTTGAGCCACATCTCACTATCCAGAAATGTATTGCAGGGTCCCACCTAGTTCAAAAAGAAACTGGGAAAGGTAGGATCCCATTGATGTCACTTTGCTATCCCAATTCAACTATATGGAATGGGAACACAAGTACATGGCAGAGGGTGAATGATCCCTCTGACACCTGCATTAACACACTCAATAGCAATAGAAACATTCCTGCCTTTGTCCCCTTTCTCTGTTCTTCCTCTGTTCTCAGACACAGATTTAACATTTCTTATAAGATCGGTGAGTATTTGTGAGTGAAGAAAAGAGCATCTAAGTCCTTCCCTTTCTTCTTTCTCTTCTCTCCTCTCTGTCCTTCCTTTAAATATGCTTTTGCTTTATTTTTCTTGATCCAAAACATGTGCAGAAGGCTATCAGCTAGACACTGTGATAAATGGTGGAAGAGTCAAAGATAAATTAAAACTTAGAGACATAACTAGAAAAAAGGAAGAGACATCACTATAAAGTATTAATAAACTTTTCAGAGTTATTCGTTGAAATGTTTAATAGTCTTAGAAAGAACTTAAGAATCCCTATGTGTTCCTCTGTCAGCCATGGGTAAGTCAGTGTAGGGAGCTTACATTTACCTCCATCTTTGCCTTGGGGTTCCCTAGGCTTGACTAATGATTCTGCATAGGTTAGACCATTTTGGGGTAGGGGGGATAAAATCATCTGGTGTTTTGCTGTAAACTAAATTGTTTGCCATGGTAAACTAAGCCCTTCACTGTCCTGGTATACCTGTATCCGCTTTGGTTTTTCCTAGAATTTTGAAGACTTTTCCAGCAAAACACTCCATGCCTTAATAGATTTAATATGCCCCATCCTGCCAGTGTCTCAACTGTGTTCTTTCTAAAGGTAGTGTTAATGATGGTGCCACGCACTAATTCAGCACTAGCAATTATGTGCTTGACACTGTACCAATCAAGTCATATATATTATTTGTCTTCCTCTTCTCCTCAGCCCTATTTGGTATTTAGAAATCTACAGAATTGTGTTAAGTTTGATTTTCTAATTTACCTAACGTCAGGCAGTTTAAAAAAGAGGCAGAATTCAAATACAAATCTTGCTGAGTCCAAGGCTTATGTAATCAAGCAGCTAAGCTGGTGATTATTTGTTGAGGCTATTGAGAAAGATTATTTTACCTTTTATTTCAGAAAAAAGGGGGGTTGTAAAAATATAAACATAACTTTAAAAAAATATAATAAAACTAGTCTAAAAAAACAAGCGTCTGTGACTTTTACCCCTAGGATTCCAGAAGCCCGGGCCACTAGGGCATCTGGACATGCTGTAGAAATTCCAGGGACCTCTAAACTGTTAAGCATTGCCTACACAAAGATAAAGTCCATAGTTCGTATCAGATTTTCTAGATCTCTGACTCCCAGGAAAGTTAAGGACGACTGCATTCTTTTATGTGATCTCTGTCTTCCCAAATATGCAAAAATGTTCTTATTTGATTAAGAGTGGATTTCCTAAATCCAAAGCTTTATCCATATGCTCCTATGAGAAACTTTTTGCAAGAAAGCAGAGTCAGAATATGGGTCAATATTTTTTTTTAAAGTGAAGCTTAAAGTACTGTGAACTTCTGGCACCTACATGTCCTGAAAAGAAAAAAACAAGGGGATGGATTCTAGGAGGAGAGAAAGATTTTTTAATATTCTTGCTGATTCAGGTTTCTTGGAGGCAAAAGTGGTGTGGATGTAGATTTCATATCATCAAAGGAATTGGGAACAGGTGTTTCCTGGGGTTACCAGAAACTATTTAAACTAGGTCTTGGTATGTGAACCTGCAGAGAAAAACCAGACACTGGATCCTCCTCTCTCTGCCTCTGACTCCATGAATGAGATGACTTCTTATCTCTCCTTACATGTGATGTCAGCTGAGAACAGTCCAGCAATCATGTCTTGGTGTTGAAGAGTGGTAAACTGGGTTCAAGTACTCAATGGTCCTTTAAAAATAACCTTCTAAGAGGCAATTATGCACTGGCATTTCAGAAAGAGCATTTTTATCTGACTTTTAGCTGCTGCATTGTTCTTCATTAGGCTCTGTATTGGAGGTCTCTAGGCTTTGGCTTCCTTGGGCGTCTTTAGTAAGCAAAGAATTATGATTCACAGAGTAGTAGGTGTAGAAGACTGTGTCTCTCGGAGGAGAATTTATGTAGATCCCTAACAAATCAATGAACCTCTTCTAAGTCTACAGCAAACTATCGAATTCTGAGAATCCAAGGGTTGGTTTTTAAAGTAAGACAAGTTTCCCAACTTGAGCCATAAGTCCTGTCTGTTAGAGTGGGTCAGTGGGTACCATCTTGATGTAGTAGAAACATGTTACCAAGTGACAGAGGATTCTGATTTTGTATAACTTAAAATAACGGTCTATAAAAATAATTTTTCTTATATCTAGGAAAAAAATGACAGACATTTTCTTCTTCTTTGAAGATACACAGAATTTATACATGAATTTATATATATATATACATATATATATACATATATATAATTGTATATATGGATTGCTCAATGTTCTTTGCCTATTCCCTAACCCATGTCCCCTTTCCTTCATAGTAGTCTTTAGTAAAATTCATAATGTTTATTGTAAAATTATTCTCAGTTGCTTTGGTTTGGGTGAAAAAAAAATCCTAAATTTTCATGAACACAATTTTAAACTAATCTGCAAAGTAATTATACAGTTGGGGAATAAGGAAGTACCAGGCAGGATCACTGACACAATTGACAGGACTCTTCAGGAGCTTAGAGTCTAGTTGGGAGCGGAATCACACACACACACACACACACACACACACACACACACACACACAGACACATGTACGCGGACACACACATATTATCACTCACTCCAAATTGGGCACCAGAAAAACAATGTGTCAGTGAATTTGCTTGATTGTACCATATGTCCTTAGAGCAGCCACTTAATTTTGAAACATATATGCATATTTTTTAATCTGTAAGACAGGAGATATTATTTGAATGTGCTGAAGTGGACAGGGAAAAGATCATAAACCCTCAACCCTCCAGAAAGAACTATAAGCAAGTGAAGAAATCTGGGAGCAGGAGAGGTATTCTTCCTCAGGGTAAAGCACAACAATTGTTTGCCAGTGCCAAATGATCAGCCATAAAAATGTACATACAAGTAGCCTATGGACTGAGAAGGTTATGTTTAGGAATCTAAATCTATGTATATATGCATTCATATATGAATATGTATATGTATGTATGTATGTGTATGTATATATATGTGTATATATATATAATGACAATAAAAATGGAGTTCATGATTTTGAAGAAGAGTGGAGAGGGATATATGGGAAGACTTGGAGGGAGGGAGAGGAAGGGAGACATGTAATTATAATCTCAAATTTTAAAAAGAGAAAATTTAGTTAATTATATCAGATGAAATAGAATCAAACAAATTGAAAACTGTGGAGTATTAAAATGTTGGAATTTTCTTACATCATCAATACTATTTTGAGTTTTCATTATTAGAATCTAGTTTTCAAACAACCAAGTTCATTTTTTGATATTTAATATGATAAACAATGATCTTGTTTAAAAGGTAAAGGATAAAATGGTTAAGATTCTCTAAGGCTTTAACAGTTTGGTTATCCATGTGTTTTCTGAAGTCTCTTTCCCTAGACAGTCATGGACCTGCTGAGAACATTTTGCTTTCTTTGAAATTCCCCACTAGGCTTGAGATTTGAATTTGAGATCCTGAAGATCCTGACCTTATTTTATCTGCTCTTGGTTGCTTTGCCAGATGTATCTCTGACAGTCTGTCTCACTCCCCCTATGATTTGTGGTATAGACTCCCCTGATTTATGCATTGTACTTTGCTTTAATAATGCAGGAGTTGTTGTGATGTTTTGAGTGTTATACATGATCATTTATACAACACAAATATTGATATTTTCTTGTTGTTTGCAAGATAAACAGAATTTCTAAATATATACATATTTATATATATTATATATACATATATATAAGTATATAAACATGTATGTATATATTTATATTATGTGTGTGTGTATGTGTGTGTGTGTGTGTGTGTGTGTGTGTGTGTGTGTTGCTTAAAGTTCTTTGCCTGCTCTCTAACCCATGCCTGTTTTCCTTCGTAGTAGTGTTTAGTGAAACTGAGCATTCCATGAACTTGTACACTGAACACCTGGTAGAATTATGATCTAGAGCTTCACTGACATCAAGGATTCTGCAAGACAGACAGAAGTGAAATGTACCCCTTCCGTGAAAAGTGTAGGGGGTCGAAAATAGGTTACAGTGACCTATGAAGATGTAGGCATATGTATTCATTGACATGTGGTCATGTGGTCATGACCTTATTTGGATAGTGTCTTTTATGTTTAAATTACAATCCTAGATATCCAGTTGATCTCTAAGCATAATGAAAGTGACTGTATTGGAAATGGAAGGGGTGAAGACAGAGACAAATGGAGAAACCCATATGAAAACAAAGGCAGGGACTGAATTGATGCAGTCAGAACATAATATCAGATAACCTTGGTATAAGGTATTCCCTGTAATTTTACTTTCTCTCCAAATCATTTGTGCTTAATTTTCAATTGAAAATTTGAAAAATTTTGCTAATTTCTCATACAGCAATGTTCTTAAGATAATAACAGTATATCTCCCAAACTACCCTGGGCTTCAACATAGCTAAAATAGCTAGTAGAAATAGGTCTTCATTTGTAGTCCCTTCCTTTCTTCACAGGAAAGGGTCAGCATGAAGTGCCCATGTCAATGAGTGATATAGGCCATTTTTAAGCACCATCTACATTTGAAATATTAATGTCTAATGTCCTTAGTTTCGTCTGGCTTAGGTGATGGCAATTTAGGATGACAATGAATAAAATAAGAGTTCTGGATCCAGAGTAGACAGGCTAGTGGCAGTTTCCAGTGAGGTTGCTCTGCCTGTCTAATGTTGATATAACAGTGTCAATGACTCTTTGGGAGGATGTGCTAGGTAAACATTTGCTGTGTATTTACTCCCACAGTCTTCATAATTATCCAGAGGCTGGCTGGTAATTTTTGTTCATATTTTATAACCGAGGTTTAGAGAGGTTATGCAGTATGTCCAAGACCATGCTCCAGATGTGTCAGAGCCAGGATTTTAATCCCAGAAGGATGCTGCTAGCATCTGTATTCTCGTGTGCAGTGAGGAGAAGGAATGGTGTATTAAAGTCTTGCTCAGTGCCTAAAGCATGAGTAATGTCTAAACTGATATCAAGGAGCTGAATGTAAATCCACAGAATGGGAAATGAAATCCCCATGCTTCTTCATGTTGAGGCTGGGGCGATATATAGCATAAGTTAGGTGAATATTAAGGCAGGATGAGAGCTTCACTACGCTCACCACAAATGAACACAGATGGACACTCTTCAAAGAGAGATGGCTCCTACTGAATTTTAATGGTGCTTTCCTGCAGAACACATTTGCAAAATAGATCATAGCATA